>BDDC01000251.1:29315-64890 GCA_001662425.1 Chlamydomonas sphaeroides | reverse complement strand
CCGCTGCCGCCGCTGCCGCCGCCGCCGCGGCGGCGGCGGCAGCGGCGGCAGCGGCGGCAGCGCCCGCGGCGGCGCCAAGCCGGCCGCAGCGCGCGGGCCGGCGCGCGGCGGTGGTCGAGGATGATGACGACGACGACGATGACGTGGAGATGATGGATGCGACGCCGCCGGCCGCCGCCGCCAGGGCGGCGCGCAGCACGCCCGGCAGCGGCACCGCCAAGCGCCTCCGCATGGACACCGTCGCCGACGAGGCGCCTCACTATGACGCCGGCGCGGAGGCCGCCATGTACGCCATGGAACAAGCCGCCGCCGCCACGCAGCTGCCCCTGCAGCCGACCTACGACCTGTCTGGTGGCGGCGGCGCCGCCGCCGCAGCCGCAGCCGCGGCGGCCGTAGTCGGTGAGGTGGCGGCGGCGGCGGCGGCTGGCGGCGGCGTATATGCCGGCGGCGGCGGGGGCGTTCCTTTGGAGAAGGCGGAGAAGGTGATGCGGACGGCATACGCGAGCGTCATCAAGGCGGCGCGGAAAGTGAAGCTGGTGCTCAACTTCTTCAACAAGCCGCCGCCGGTGGCCGCGGCCCCCGACTACTACAACTTTGTGCCGCCGCAGGCGAGTAGGGTTCACCAGGGGCTGCTGGCGGCTGTCGCATGGCAAGCTCAGTAGGGTTCACCAGGGGCTGCTAGCGGCTGTCGCATGGCAGGCTCTCGGGGCGGCAGGGGCTGTGAGCCGCGGCCATCACGCCGTGGCGAGGCGGCTATCGTTGCCGCGCTGCATGCCCCCACGCCGCCCGGAATCCACGCCCCCATTCTCCGTCCTCATCCCACAACCCGGACCTCCTGCTCAACCCAAACACGGCACCCGCACCGACCCGCCTGCCCGCAGTCCGTCATGTTCCTTGACCTCATTGAGGCGAAGCTCGGCGGCCGCAACCCCAAGGTCGCCTGCTCGCTGGCGCCCGAGGCGCTGGCGGCGGCGGGCCCCAGCAACGAGCTGCAGTACGGCAGCCCCGAGGCGCTCCGGGCCGACCTGCAGCAGATCGTACACAACTGCATCGCCTACAACACGCCCGGCAACTCCAAGTTCAACTATCCGCCAGCCATCGACGTGCGTCGTGCGTCGTGTGTTGTGCTTGTTTGCAAGTCATAGCAGCATGTCCCGCGCGGCACGCCCTGCGGTGACGGCGCGACCATCGTGCGTAGCAGGCAGGGTTGCGTCCAGGTCTGCCAGCGCGTGCGGGAAAGGAAGCCCAGCGCCGCCTCGAAGGAGCGCGATTCCCGGCCCGCCCAGCCTGCGAGCTGATGTGTAGGCTGCCTTCCATCGGGATGTGGCGTCGGGCGTGTCGGGGCAGCGCACTCCGCCCGCCATGGGCCCGCGTACCGTGCCGGGTGCCGATCGCATGCCACCCGCTAGGCCGCGGCGCCAAACGCGCGCGTGCGCCCTCCCGCGAGCGCAGGTGGCCAAGGCGATGATGAAGGCCGCCGAGACCGAGCTGCGCAAGGTCTGCGACAAGCCGGCTTTCAGAGACGCACTCGCCTCGGCAAATGTAAGCTGCGCGGCGGCGTTGGTCGGGGCACAGGCCAGGGACCACGGCAGGCCGCGCGATGCTGGCGATGCGTGGCTGGCTTGCGGACCCACGACCGGACCGCCGCCGCGCCTGCACCCGCCGCGCAGGCGCTGGCGCTGCCCCATACCTCACCCCTGCTGCCGTTACCTTGCTGCCATGCGCTGTGCTTATGCTTGCCGTCGCGGCCCCATCTCCGCTCGCACCCTGCCCACGTGGCAAGGGTCGCTCGCCCGCCGTGGCGTCCTTCCGCACCAGGACATCCTCCGTCTGCTGCTGCCTTTGACAACACCCTCATCAGGAGTGCGCCCTCCCCCCCCCCTTTCTCCCGCCAGGCCATCGACCACTGGTTTGCGTGCACGTCCTGCAAGATGTGGCGCAAGGCCAGCTACGAGGAGTGGGTGCGGCTGCGGGCGGCTGCGTCGTACGTGTGCGGCGCCGTGGCGGGGCGCGCTTGCGGACAGCCCTGCGACGGCTGCGGCAGCATCATCTGCACCTGCGAGTAGTGGGGATGGATCGGGCTGCGCCGGCCTCGGGGCCGCTGGAGCCTGGTGTGGGCGCTGCTACGGCCGGGAGCTGGGGGCGCTGCCGCCGGGAGGAGGGGCGCGCTGGCGCCGGCGCCGGGAGGAGGGCGCGCTGAGGCCGGGGGGCCGGGAGGAGGGCGCGCTGGCGCCGGCGCCGGGAGGAGGGGCGCGCTGAAGCCGGGGGGCTGGGAGGAGGGCGCGCTGGCGCTGGCGCCGGGAGGAGGGGCGCGCTGAAGCCGGGGGGCCGGGAGGAGGGCGCGCTGGCGCTGGCGCCGGGAGGAGGGCGCGCTGAAGCCGCGGGGCCCGGGGCCGCTGGGGCGGGGAGCAGGGGCGCGGGGGGCTGGGCAGCGGGTGAGGTGGCGGCAGGGCGGCTGGGCTGGTAGTTGGCGCCAGGGGGCGGCTGGGCTGCGGCGGGGCGTCCAAGCGGGAGCGGGTGGCGCTCGGGCTGAGCGTGCTGCATGACACCCCAGGCTCCTGCGCACCCCTGCTGGGGATGGGGCTGCGGGGGTTGCATGGGCAGGGGGCAGGGGGCTTGGCACGAGCCAGGCTGACAGCCACGCACGCGGGGGGCGGCGGTTGGCTCGCCCCTTTAGGGGCACGAGCCGTTCGACTCAGGCACAAAGGTGGGCAAGTACGAAAAATGCACTCGGTGCAAAAGGTTGGTGGAAGTGCGGCTCAGCTTTGACCGCGTCATGACTGACCGTGCGGTCTGGTCCGTGTGGCCTCTTTGAGGGGCGAGCCATGCACCCATGCGCAGCTGGGACGGGTTCAGGAGCTTTGGACGCGGATGTGGCTGACGCAGGAGTGAGGCCGTGACGGACGTTGTGTGGGGCAGCGGCTGGTACGGGCTTGCGAACCCCGTGGCAGCGCGGCAGTTGTCAGCCGCTGCTGGGTGTAACCCCATCATCACGTTTCTGGTGACATCCTTTATGCGGGTTGTAGGAGGAGCACGCCACCGAGGCACCACTCGCCAGCGGCCGCAGCTGCGTCTAAGGTAAGCAAGCTCGGTCGGTCGTCGGTGGCAGCGAAATGATCGCCAGTCCGCCGCGAGCCATGCGGGTGGGAGAGGGCCCCACCCATGCGGACGACTGGCGGCGAGCTCCATCGCCTCGGCATCGCCGCCTACCCTCGCCTACCCCCCGAGGTGCAGAGGACCAGCTGTGCGTAGGCTTTCAAAGAAGGACCAGCATGGCAGTGTGAAGCGGAAGAAAACAGCGCGAAGGCCAGAGCGCGGGCCGAGCACAGTGCGCAGGCTTTCACTGATGGAACAGCTTAGTAGCGCGCAGGCACGCATCAGCGCAGCAGGACCCACAGAGACGCGGCCCAAGCGCCCAACGCCCGTCAGCACACAGCGTGCGTCCGTGCGAGGTTGGCCCGGCGCAGGCAGCGCCATCACGCTGCCGTGCGGCGGCGACACAACCGGACATACACCGCTCAACGCAGCCCTGCGTGTTAGTGTTGGGTTCCAACTTCCAGGCTTCCAGCCAGGGCAAGGCCCAGCCTCGGCTCGCTGCGTTCCCTCTTCCCCGCACGCGCATGCGCCTGCACAACGCAGCCCTGCAGCACAAGCCCCCGCCGCGCCTCCACACAGCGCACAGCGCACAGCGTGCAGCAGCCCATCCCATCCCAGCCCGTCCTCCGCCGCCTTACGCTGGCGGCGGCCGCACCGGCACCACCCCGCGCACAAGCTTGCCAACCGCCGCCTTGACGCACGGCTCGCCCGACAGCGCCCGCACACGCTCCGGGCCCAGCTCCAGCGCCGCGCCGCCGCCGTCTGCCGTGCCCGCGCGCGCCATGGGCGAGGGGCCCGAGCCCGGCCGGCACGCCACGTCCGGCCGTAAACCCACGCCGTCCACCTGCCGCCGCGCGGGCGTCCGGTACGTGTCGGTGGACAGGAGCAGGATGGAGCCGTCCTTGAGCTCCACCACGCGCTGCGTATGGCCCTTGCCGAACGAGCGCTCGCCCAGCAGCAGCGCGTTGGTGTTATCCTTGAGCGCGCCCGCCAGCAACTCCGAAGTGGAGGCCGAGTAGCGGTTGAGCAGGACGGCCTGCGGCGGTGCGTTGGCGTGGGCGTGGGCGTGGGGAGGGGGAAGGGGTACGCGGTCGGCGCGCGTTGCGGCGGTGGACGGGGCAGGCCGGCAGGCACCCGTGACCGGCTGCCGCAACGCAGCGGACAGCGAGCAGCGCAACCCCTCACCATCGGCTGCCCCGCGAACGCGTCGGCTCCGGTCTGTCATTTGCGGGGAGCAACAAGAGCACAGGGCGGAGCTCAGCGACCAGGGCAGCCCTGCAGACAGACCCGCGCTGTGGCCAGCCGCAGTATGCCGCAGCGCAGCCATCCCCAAACACTTGCTGCTGTGCCTACCGCCAGCGCCTCCTCCAGCTCCTGCCCGCTGCGGTCCTGGAGCACCGCAAACACGTCCCCCGGCCGCAGCAGCGCTTCTGCCACTCCGAGCCCCTGCCCCACGATGCCGCCCGGGTTGTCGCGCAGGTCCAGCAACCAGCAGCCGCAGCCGGCGGCCTGGGCGGCGGCATGCGTTGGACGGCAACGGGAGGCCGTTCAGGCGCGCTGTGGTGCACATGAGCATATCGCCAGGCAGCCTCACGGCCTGAGGGCGGGATCGCTGTGCCATCGGATCGCTGCAGCGTGCCCCAAGGTGCAGTCCCTCTCGAGCGCACTGCCCTGCACGCAACCGCCCTTGACCGCACCTTCAGCCCCGCGATGGCCTCGGACACGCCCGGCACGCTGCCCTCCGCAAAGGCCACAACCTGTCAGCCAGAGTTTCAAACACCGCGACGCAACAGCTCTGCATATCCCCCTGGACCAGAGCAGTGCATTCTAGCGTGTTGTTCTGTGTTGTGTTGCGTATTGTGTGTTGTGTCGTGTTGCAGCAGTCGGGCCCCCACCTGCAGGTAGCCCACTCGGCAGGCGCCGGGTGGCGCCCCGGGCAGCGGCGGCAGCGCGGCCCACTGCACCGGCACGTACTCCACTGGCGCCGGCACCAAGTGGAGGTCCAGGTAGCGGCCCAGCGGCGAGGGGCCGGACGGCGACGCGGGCATCGATGCTGGTGAGGTCGAGGCCGCGGTGGAGGAGGAGGCCACGGAGGCTGCGTCTAGCTCTGCGGATGCCGCGACCTGCGCCGGCTGCGGCGAGGTGCCGGCGAGGTCGCTGCCGCTGTTGCCGGGGTCGCTGCTGGTGGCGGCCGCGGCCACGGCCGCAGCTGCCCTGCGCTGCGAGGCGGCCGGCCTGCCGCCTGCCGGCTGCGGCTCCGAGCGGCGCCGGATCTTGAGGTCCAGCTCCGCGTCCTGAGGCACCAACTCCGCCAGCACGCTGCCGTACACGACACCACCAACAACAGCAGCGCCGCAAGCACACGGGCGCGAGCCAGGTGGCATGACCAAGCCGCCCACACTTCAGCAACTGAGTGCCTGGGGATACGTCCTGACAGCGCAGTCTCGCCCTTCCCACCGCCAGAGGCTTGGTACGCCCGCCTTGGCCGTCGCAGCCCCGACCGCACCGCACCCCACCTGTTGCTCATCTGCGCCGTCAGTGGCCTGCCGTTGACCGCAACCACAACATCGCCCTCGCGCAGTCCAGCCAGCGCGGCGGGCGTCTGGCGGCGGCCGGGCGCGGCGAGGGCACAGGCGGCCGCTGGGTTCGCGGCGCTACGGGTCCCAGCCGAGGCTGCCCGGCCCATGCACGTGAGGAAGCAGCTGATGCCAGCTGGGGCTCACCCCGGGCGTGACGTTGGCAACCTCGAGCGGGGCGTCCGGCGAGGGCCCCCGCCGCACCACGAGGCCGTTGGTGATCACCTGGGGTCCGTTGCCTCCCGGGGGAGGGGCGTGCAGACCGTCACGAAAAGCAGCGGTGCGCGCAGAGTCCGACCACCCATGAGCCCAGGGGAGGCACGCGGGTGCTTGAATCCAACAGCTCCGCATGGCGCCAGGCCTCCGGGAGCTCATGCCCGGCCAAGCGCACGCGGCCGCGGCGCTCCGTTACCCGTCCATGCGCCCCGCCCGGAGCCCGCACCTGCGCCTTGATGGCGGCCTGGAACGCCTCCTCCTTGCCGCCTCCCGCCGTCAGCAGGCGCGTGAAGGGGTCCCCCAGGCTGTCCAGCATGATGCCGACCTGTTGCAGTGCCTCCTCGCGGCTCGAGGCGCGGTACGTGGCGGCCAGCGTGTCCTAGAGGCAGGGCGCGGGGCGGACGAGAGTCATCGGGCGTGGAGGGAGTCAGGCAGCAAGGTGCGGTTCGAAAGTGCGGTGAGCGCGCTGGCTCAAGCCACCCAAGAGTGTGGCTGGCAGTGGGTAAGAGGCAATAGTCCCCGGCGCCGGGTGCCCGCGGGCCGCGCACCTCGAGCTTCTTGTCCCAGTCCTGGTTGTTGAAGGTTGGGTCGTAGAAGTATTCGCGAACATAGCCTGGGGTCAGACGGCATCGCGAAGGTTGCCGGCAGCTGGGCGGGGCAGGTGCTGAGGCTGACGGGCTACGCAGGTGAGGGAGGTTGGATGACGGTGGCGAGGTTTAGGCCCTGCGCCCCGCGGCCGGTCCTTGCTAGCAGTCCCTGTACGGCGGTTGGGGCCGCGGTGCGCTGGGAACGGCTGGACCCAGAGTTACTGCGCCACGGGGGTTCCCCGTACACCACACCCAGGCCCCAGAGCCTCACCCCAGGCCTGCGCGAGGACCTCCTGCGCGGCGCGCAGCTCGGGGTTGCGCGACGCCTTGAAGCGGATGGTCACGGCGGGCTTCTGGTCGGCGGGGTCCACGTCGCTAGGGCCGGCTAGCGCTGGAGCGGGCGCGAGCGCCAGCGCGCACGACGCGATGGTGCTGAGCAGCAGCGACGCCAGCCGGCGGTGCGGCGCCTCTTGTGCTGCTGGCGAGTCCGAGGCTGTATCTGAGGCCTGGCCGGAGCGAGGCGTCTGCGCCGAGCAGACCGTCCTTGCTAGCGCGCTAATGCTTCCAAGCGAGCGACGCGGCTGGACACTCGGCGCGCCTCGACAGCGAAGTTTGCATGGTTGCGCGTGCATGGCCGCGGTTGAGACGTCAAACCCAGTAGCGAACCTCAGCTTCACATATGCACCACAAAGCTCAAAACATGCTCACAGCGACACGCTGCTGTTGTCACCTAGTCAGCACACAGGCACGAACCCTCGTTCTCCACCACCCGCTCGGCACCACCCGCCAGATGCGCCCATGGCAACCTGCAAACCCAGCAAGCTCTTCATCCTTGACCTCTTATCTTCAGTAACATAACTAGCAACATACACTTCTCAGGGCACGCGGCACGCCTCCCGTGCACTCGCTAGCGCCCTGCCAAGAGTAAGGCGCGCGGCGCAGCGGCTTCCTGTCCGAGTGGGGTCCGGCCGGAGGTCCCGCGCCAGAGCGCCCTGTCACAGCCTTCCGGTCCGCAACCAGCCCAGCGCGTCGCCACTTCCTTGCGCAAAACCAGGCCTGGAATCACACCAGAGCGCCACGCTCGCCCTCCCCGAAGCTCCTGGCATGCTGTTCTGCCGCGCATGCCGCCGTCGTTGGTTGCGGCCACACGCCTCATGCCGGCCTCCGCGCGGGCCGCCATTCACCCGCCGTGCAGCGTGGATATGAAGACCACGGTGTCCTGCTCGCAGATGGCCGACTCGGTGCCTCCGCTGCAGGAATGCGTGACCCGGGAGGGCAGGTCAGCAGGATGAAGCGCATGCTGCACAGGCCCGGTGCGGGCATCGCGGCTGCCTGCCCCCCACGCACCTCAGCTCCCAGTCGGCTTCGTTGATGAGCACCAGGATGCCAGGGCGCCTGCAGCGGGAAGACAGGTGGACGGGAGTGTGTTGCAAGGCAGCATGGGGCCGTTACGTCTGGAGCCAGCCGCACACAGCCCACCGGCCCAACACAGCAGCCACGACACAGGGCTCGACACGGCTTAAAAGCGACGCGACGCCGCCACAACCCAGGTCGTGGGGCCGAACAGCCCCTGAGCCAGCGCCCCCGCCCCCAGCGTGCCGTGCGGCTCACACGGACGCGCCCTTGACGAACAGCTCGGGCCGCTCCCGCAGCAGGTTGTCCCGCGCCCACGCAATGAGGTGGCCCGCAGTCAGCTCCTGCGCGGGCGGGCGAAGGCAGCAGAGGCAGCACAGCGTCGCGCCTTGCGGCCCCGCGCCGTGCGGCCCGGGGCCCTGCGGGCGCTGCAGCAGGTGCCCCCCCCCGGGCCCCTGCCTGCACACGGGCGTGTGTGCCGAGCAGCCACACAAGTGGCGCAGCGCGCATGCCTGCCCTGCCAGGCTCGTGTCTGAGCAGGTGCGCTGACGTTGGGAGTCCCACATCGCCCCAGAACGCCGGGCCCCTGCACCTGCTGGCCCTGTGCTGGGGGCACGTCCACTTCGTACTCCTTTTGGTTGTTGAACAGGAGCTCCAGGCCGCCGCTGTTCGGGGGCGTTTGGGTGTAAAGCAGTTGACCAAGTCCGTTGGGTGGGTGCCCAGCGGCGCTGAGCGCCCGGCCTCCTCCACCCGGCCGCCCACTGTCTTGGCACCGCCCCCACCCACTGTCTTGGCACCGCCTCCACCGAATCCCACCGTTGTGGCAGAATGTGGGGGCCCCGCCGCCGCACCTGAACTCGATGCGCACGCGCACCATGGCGACACGGCACGGCACCCGTACGTCCGTGCCCTCGCCGCTACCGCTGCCTGGTGTTCAAAGTAGCCTAAAGAAACAGTTGAATGCTGGCGGGCTCGCCGAACACGCAGGTGTCGCGATGGAGGCGCGACGATTGGGTGTTTGGGTAAGGGCGAGTGTGTCTGCGGTGTGTTTGGTTGCTTTGAGGTGAATGAAAGCAAGCCAAGCTATGAACAACGAACGCGGTTGCGTAGGCAGCGATCTAGCTCCCTTCGCTTCATCGGCCCTAGCGTTCAGCATACCCAATTGCCGCAATACCACTTGTGACGAGTGCCGCACCTGTACGCAAGCGCATTTGCCTTGAGGGGCCTACTTGAACCCGTCGGCAGCAAGCATGCCGCTCACCAAGGACGAGCTCATAGGCAAATTGAAGGATGCTGGCGTTGCGTTCGAGGTGTTTGAGCACGCGGCCGCTATGACGGTGGAGGCTCAGGTTGGCAGTGCATCGCGCCGGCTGGGCGCCGTGGCGATTCCTCGCGGCCTGCACGCTGGAGGGCTGACCTTCACCGCGTGGGACTGCCGCAGGTAGCTGCTCTGCCGGGGAACCCGAAGACGGTCCTGAAGAACCTGTTCCTCAAGGTGGGCCTGGGGGGGTGGGCAGCTGGAGCTGGCGCCCCCGGAACCTCCGCAGTCACCCTGCGGCCTCTGGACCCTTTACCCCTCACGTCACTTGCTTGCGCCCAATGGCTCGACGCACACAGGACAAGAAGCACCGCTGCTACATCGTCACAGCGCTCGACGACACCAAGGTGGACCTGCAAGGTGCGCCGCGCTGCCGAACGTGTCACGCGCTCCGCAGCAACCCTGTGCTGGTGCGCCCCGTGCCTGGGCCGCCCCGCCGCGGCACCCCGCACCTCTCCCATCCTTTCCCCGCAGCCCACACCTCCTTCCTTGATGTGTCGGAATGTCCGCATCGCCACGCCCATGCCGCCGGCCCTTCCCTGGCGCAGTGCTGTCGGCCCGCCTCGGCACGGGCAAGGGCGGCCTCCGCCTGGCGCCCGACGAGCTGCTGCAGGCGGTGCTGCAGGTGGGGAGGCAGGGAGGGGGGAGGCACGGAGGGAAGGAGGTGGGGCAGCAGAAGAGGAGGAAGCCAGGCTGGGGGCCGTGCCGGCCGCCCGCCGCCCGCCGCCCGCCGGCTGCAGCGCGGGCCCCTCCCGGTCCAGGGCCCCGCCCAGTCGCCCCTAGGCTTGGGCCCTCCCTTCCGGCCGTTGGATTCCATCCCCTCAGGCTGATGCGCGCAGACCCTGTGTGCGCCCCTGTCCGCCCGCCTCGCTCCCTGCCTGGTCCCGGCGTCCACACGTTGTTCCCCACTGTTGCGCTCTCCCTCCCGCTCACACAACCCATGACCCGCACGCTGACTGTGAACCCGCTGGGCTCCACGGCCGTGGCCCGTCCCTGAACCCCCTCCCTCCCCCACAGGTGCCGCTGGGCAGTGTGACGCCTCTGGCGGTGGCCAACCCTGAGGCGGCGGATGTGGTGCTGCTGCTTGACGACAAGGTGCTGCGGGGTGGCATGCGGTGTGGGGGGTTGGGGGTGGCGGGGCTTCGCTGGAAGGGCAGGAGCACTGGGCTGGAGAAGGGGAGGGACACGGCACAGAAGACCGGGCAGCTGCTGCACGCCAAGGTGCGGCACAGGCGCCGCCAGCCCGCTCTCTGCTGCCTCCCCTGCCCCTCACACACCTCTCTCGCCGCCGCCGCCCCGCGGACGCTGCTGCCGCTGCTGCTGGGCGGTGTCGTGCGCAGGTGCGAACCCTGCCAGCCGGCAGCTCCGTGTACCTGCACCCGCTGGTCAACACGGTGTCTCTGGCCATGGCGCCCGAGGCCCTGGAGGCGGCGCTGCGGTGAGGACTCGGGAGGGGGAAGAGGCAAGGCACCTGGGAGGTGTGGGGAAGGCAAGTGGGAGCGGTGAGCATGGGGCGTGTAAGCGGGGAAAGAGGGGCGCGGAAGCGGGGAGGGGAGGAGAGAAGGAATGAGGCAAGGCGTGCGCGCAGCAGGCGCTTGGGGAACGCATGACACGGCTTGCGCACTTGGTGACAGCAGCGTGTGGTCCGCTTCGCATCGCTCGGGCCCATGGGAGCGCCACGCCAGCGGCGCTGCCAGCTTGCCTGCGTGCCTGGGTGCCCTTTCTTGCGCTGCACCATGTAGCCACCAGCGCCAAATTCCGACCCAACCTCGCGCCCTATGCTGCTTGCCACTAACCCTGGGACGCCTACTCGCCCATCCCGCCTGCCCCCGCAGCTGCGTGGGCCGCGAGCCGCTGTGGGTGGACCTGGAGGCCGACCCCAAGATCGACCGCGACAACCCGCCTGACCTCAAGGCGCTCTCTGACGCAGCCAAGCCGCCGCCCGCCGCGATGCCCGCGGGAGACGCCGGCGCGGCCGCCGGCGGCGCGGCCGCTGCGCCGGCCGCCAAGCCCGCCGCGGCTGCGCCAGCGCCCGCAAGTGAGCTCCTACCAGTGTCGGGGCCGGAGCCTGGGCGTTGGCCGGGGCCGGGGCCGGGGCGTTCGCCGGGGCCGGGCCAGTACTGCTGCTGCCACCTCGCACCCCGGGGGGCCTTGCGCCGTGTCGCTGCCGTCCTCCAACCTTCACATGAGCCCGTTGTGCTCCTCCCTGTCTCTAAACCCCTAAATCTCGGACGTGCCCTCCCCGCCCGGACGGTCCCCGCGCAGAGGACGCCAAGAAGGGCGCCAAGGGCGGCAAGGCCCCGGACCAGGGCGCCAAGGGCGGCAAGGCCGGCCCCAGCGCCTCAGCGCTCACCGACGTGGTGCCGCGTGTGGACGCGCTGCTGGCCGCAGCCTGCCGCTCGCTGCTGGGGCCCGAGGCGGGCGCCTCGCCGGAGGCGGCGGTGGCGGCCGGCACGGTGGACGGCTACGCTCTGGGCCGGCTGCGGGCCGAGCTGGAGATGCAGCTGACCGCGCTGAAGAATGCGGCGTTCGCGGCGGGATACGTGGCGGGCAAGGGCGAGGTGGTGGCGCATGCGGAGCGGAGATACGCGTAGGGTGGCGGTCTGGGGGTGCTTTGGGTGGAGGTTTGGGGCGGCGGGCCGGGGAGGGGCGGGCTGGGGTTTGGATGCGTGCGGCCGCGTGACGAGCTGAGTAAGCGCAGCGGGCTTGTGGACTAGGGCGAGCGGAGACAAACCTTTGCGTTGCCGACGATGCGTAATTCGTGGCTTGCTGGTGGCGCTGGTTGGGCGACGGCTTGGTGTGGCGTCTGTGGTGTGTCGGTTGCGCGCAGGTCTTTCAGGGTCCTGCAGTGCCGTACACGGGCGGGGACAGTAAATCTATCACTACCTGCCCGCTTCGTAGCCCAGGAACTTCAGTGGAACCAGTGTTACAGTTTTGCTTGCGACAGTTCGGCACGGAGGAGGGTGTTGCCTACCGCAGCCCAGCGTTTGATTCCCATTCTCTACCCTATAGCGTTCAAGCTGTTACTCATGAATCTCTTCGCGAGATATTGGAATTGCGGTCCGCTGGTAATTGCGACCGCAGCGCTGACCTTCTCATTTACAGCACTCGCCGTCAAGTTCATCGGCGAAGATGTGAGCATCGCATGCAGTCACATAAGCATTGTCGGGTAGTGACGCCCCTGGGTTTGCCACTGCATGCCATGCCATGCCGTGCAGGTTCCACCTTTCGAGACAGTCTCAATGTCCGGCCTTTTATGCCTACTTGCGCTAAGTGGCATAATTGGACAACAGCGTTTAGCGCTCTTGCCCAAGGTTGCGAAGCCAGGCCACGATATCGAGGCGGCAGCCCGCACCCTGCCGTCCCACTCCCTCGGCGCCATCGTCGCGCTCACGCTCTTCCGTGCCGTGGCTGGATCCGTAGCCACCACCTGCTTCTATCTGAGCCTCGAGCTGTTGAGCCTGCCTGACGCCGTTACGCTCTTCTTCACATCGCCGGTGAGCATACTAGGGGTCACGCTCTTCGTCACATCGCCTCCTCTGTCCGTCCCCATTTCTCACGCGCAGCAATGCCCAGGGCATGGACCCAGAGGCACGCAGCAATTCCCGACACGCAGCAATCCCCGGGGCGTCAACCTAACCAAACCTCAGCGCCGATGGTCAAGCGCACGAGATGTCCGCCGGCCGGCTGCCGCCAGCTGCTGAGCGGCCCTTCTACGCCCCGCGCCGGCCCTACTCCGGCCGCAGATCATCGCGATGCTCCTGGAGTGGGTCGTCGTGGGCCGTGCCCCAGGGCTCGTCGGCGCCACCGCCACCTGCATGTGCCTCGGCGGCGCCATCCTCGTCACACAGGTGGGCCTCGGGGCTGGCACGCCGGCGCACGGGGCGCGCAGCTAGCGGTACCTGCGACACGCTCCGTACCAGGGGACCTGCGCCCCCACCACCCGCGTGCTGCAACACCCGTGTCTATCAGCGCAAGGGTGCCCCAGACGCAAGCCCCTGTACGCTGCCGAGCGTCCGCCCCTCCATGTCACATGTTGCCGCAGCCGCCCTTCATCTTCAACCTGCACAACAAGCCGGAAGCCGCCATTCCCAACCCCGGCTCGGCGCTCGCGGCCGTGGGCGCGCTGCTCGGCTGGCCCTCGCCCTCCGCCGCGGCGGGCCTGTTGCGCACCACCACCGCCGCCGGCTTCAGCGCCGCCGGCGGGGGCCTGGCGATGCTGGCGGCCGCCGCCAACGCCAGCGGCTTCGTGGCTGTGTCGCTGCTGCGGGGCGCGCAGCACCCGCTGGTTCTCACCTGGTGGTACAACCTGGTCATTGCCATGGTGAGGTCAGCGAGCTGCAATGCCGCGTGCGGCACGGTACCAGAGTAGATATGTACGTACAGACTCGTGAGGTGCTACGAGCCAGCCCTGCTGGCTGCCAGCCGCGGGTCCTGACAGGATGATGCGTCGTCGCTGTCACTGCAGCCTCGCTGGCTGATCGGCCGGGCTGTCCCAGCCGCTGCGCACGACCCGTGTTCGTCCCTGCGCCTCGCCCTCGGCCCCTCCCGCTCCCCAGATGACCGGCCTGCCGCTGCTCGTGCTGCCCTTCCTGCTGGCCTGCGGCACCAACCCCGGCCAAGCCGGTTGCGCCTTCGGCCCCGTCCTGCCCTCGCCCCGCTCGCTGCTGCTCATCGGCGCAGTGGGCGCCACGCAGTTTGCGGCGCAGCTGTGCCTCAACCGGTGAGGCAGGCAGCGCAGCGCCGCCAGGGTGCGCACAAGATGAGGGATGCAGCGGCCGGCGCTCCCCCCAGCCAAAGCCCATCCGCTTGTCCGCTGCTGCACGCTGGCCTGCAGATCTGCCGTCGGCGCGCTGCTGCCGCCGCGCCTCCCGCGCGCCTGCCTCACGTGCCCTGCCGCCGCCCATGCTGCTCCGCCACAGGGGCTTCCAACTTGAGCCGCCCGGCCGCGGCGCCGCCATCAACGTGCTGCAGGTGCGGCCCAGCCCCTTAGTCATGCACCCGGGCCCATGCCACCCTTGCCGCGCTCATCGCACCGCGGTCGTCTCGGCCTAGGGAATCGGCAGTGTGGTGGAACCCGAAGCCCCTACTAGTGCTGAAAGTGCGGCCAGAGTCGTGGTCGTGCACCCGTCTGGCCCGTCTGTGACAGCGACCTTGCTCATCACCCCGGCCCATGACACCCTTGCCGCGCGTATTGCCACGGAGTTGCGCATCACCGGTGGCTGCCACCCACGCTGGGCAGTGTGCGTGGCGTGTTCTGTCTGTTAGCCCCGACCCCGTGCGTGGCCAAGCCTCAGGCCCATGCCGTCTGCCTGCGCAGGTCCTCTTCAGCTTCTTGCTCGACGTGCTCGTGTTGCGCGACTCGCCGTCGGTGCTGTCCATCGCCGGTGCCGGCCTCATTGCGGGAGGGGTGCTGTGTGTTGCACTGGCGCCCTCGGGCGTGGCCAAGGGAGCCGCGGCGCCCGCGTTGGCGCAGCAGGCCCGCGACTACGCAGCCGCGGCATTAGACGAGCCGCTGCTCGCGGACGCCGCGGAACGAGATGGGGAGGGTGAGGAGCAGCAAGAAGGCGAGGAGCCCGGCGTAACTGCCTGGGATCAGCAGCAGCAGCCGGCTGAGGAGCGGCCCGCGCACCGCAGCGGCGCGTAAGGAGGGCGCGTCGCGCTGTCTGTGGTGGTTTGGTTGTGATACATACGCATGGGCAGGGGTGTACGCTGCGGCGGCGGGCGAAGGGGCCCGAGCTGCCGCGCGCAGGAGAAACCAGGAGGACCCTCCTGCCAGAAACACTCTCGAGCAACGAATGCAGTGTGTTCAAGTGTTAGAGGCCTTGCTGGCGCAACCCGAAAGGCATCATGCGCGGCAGGCAGCGGCGTGTCGGTGCGCTACCTATGCGGGATGTTCCAGTTGCGCATGCCCAAGTGCGCGCTGAGTATTGGGGGATCACGCACGAGGGTACGAAGTTGGGGCCCGTTTGCGTGGCCTCGACTCTCAGGGCGGTGCTTTTCTACTTGAGAACCGGCGTAGAAGTCATTGATGGTCACCTGAGACAAGGGCGGTGCTTGCATAGGCGCCAGAGGCAGGGCCCGCCTGCGGAGCGTCTCGTCGTCATGATGGAGGTGTGACGTGGCAGAGGTTGGATGGGTCTTGAGTGGGCGTATCAGGGGCGGGGCAGAGGTAGGAGTGCTGTGAGAGGCTTGTCGAGCAGGGGGAACCCAATACCGCATGACGGCATGCATTGTGCGCCAGTCTCGGTGCTATATTGCATGGCGCGCTGTGTCCTGCAGGAGTTATGGGTCCGGGTCCGGGAGCTTGCCCAGGGCTTTACAAGTGATCGATCAGGGGCTTGAGAGGTGCGTGTTGCGGCGGCGCCCCGGAGGGGTGGTGGACTGCGCCATGGGGGGGCTTCGCACTCTCTTCATTCCGGATGGGACGTTTCGGCTTACGTGATCGACGATCAGGGGTCCCTGGACTTGCAGCGCTTGGATACGTGATTTAGCGAGGATTTGAACGTGGTGAGGTACTGGAAATGGATTGACAGGGGCTGAAGCTCGCGATAACACCGCCGCTGCCGTCCGCCATGCGCCCCAGCGCCACGCGGCACAGCAGCAGCGCGCCGCCGCGGCCCGGGAACACGGCCCGGACGCGCCGCCAGGGGCGCCGAGCGGCGGCGGCGGCCCTGCACGCGGCCGGGTCGATCGGGAACTCCGTGAATTGAGAGGGTTGCTGCGGGCGGTGACGCACAGGGCGGCAGCGGCCCGTGCCGTGTGCTCCTCCGGTGCTCCCGGGAGCTGGCCGTGGGGGGCCCAGGGGGGCGCGCTTGGGGTTGCGAGCTGGGAGGTGTTCCGGCATGAACCAAGGAAGCAGGAACGCAGCTCAGGAAAAAAACAGACGAAGTCATGGATCAGCATGTTTGCAGTCTGTACAACAGCATGTACCCGGAGCGGTCTTCAACAACGCCCGATAGTCACGGCCACGGAATGCACCCTTATCACAGCGGCACCCAGTCACGCGCCACGGCCAGCGTATCCACGAGCCCCGACGTCAACACTTTCGCAACAACAGCACCGAGCCTGCCTCGCAGCAGCCTGCCCACCTGTGTTTGTCGTACGCCCCCACCTCGCGCGCACATCGCTGCACGCCTCACCCGTCGCACGCTCACCCTGCGCGCCTGCCGCAGGCTCGCCCCGTTCCCGCAACCAGCCCACTCTTTCCGTCGCCTCGCAACCCGGGAGGACGGCGGGCCCAACCAAGCATATTCCTCATCCACCCATTCCCGACCGCCCAACTCCCCTTCCCCGCCCGTCCATCGCCCTGCTCTAAGGCATCATGTTGTTGACGTCGGGCGGCACAATGTCCGGCAGCTCCGCCGGCTCGCCGCCCCCCATGTCCTCCTCGTCGTCCTCCGCTCCAAACCCGAGCTCCGCCCCCTCATCCTCGGACACGTCGTCGTCCTCGTCGTCATCCTCCATGCCCTCGAGCGCTAGCTCCGCCTGCATCAGTGCGTCCTCCGCCTGCGCCAGCAGCGCGTGCAGCTCGGCCGCGTCGCCCACGCCGGCCGCCGCCACCAGCGCAGCCACAGCCTGCAGCGAGCAACACACGCAACGGCCGGACAGTTGGCGCGAGTCGCCGCGGCCCAGCTCGGGTCGCCGCCATGGCCTACCGCAGCCGCCTCCGCGCGGTGCGACGAGCTGAGAGCCCTCCCGACAGCGCTTGCCAGGTTGGGACGCCAACGCATCGCCGCGTGCCGGCCAAGGGCCCCACATTGGGCCAAAGCCCCTGCCGCGCAACCGTTCCCCTGCCACGTTCTTCAACAAATGTACTTTAAGGAGATCACTACTGACAGCATACAGCCCAAGTTCGCGGCTGTAAAGTAACAACACATCACTTGCCGGGTTGGCGTTGCCGCCCTGCAGGTTGTTCATGAAGTTCTCGCCCGGCAGCGGCTCCAGCTGCAGCGCCTGGCCCTGCGCTGCCATGTACACCAGCGCCGCGGACATGATGGCGTTCTACGGAGGGGCACGAGAGGGAAGCGCAGGAGGTGGGGTGTGAGGATCAACGTGGGTCGAGGTGAAGAAGGGGTTGGGGACGCCAGGGGTTGTGGAGGCGGGTTGGCCGGCGTTCCGCCACGCTGCTTTGCTCCTCACGTGCTCTGGAGTGAGCTGACCGGCGACGTAGCCCTGCGCGACGCCGCGGGGCTTGACCTCGGCGCCACCTTCGGGGTTTTTGGAGCGTGGGGCGCGGAGGGGGCTCAAGGAGTGTGTCGGCAGCAACCAACCAACATTCACGAACTGAGCCGACGCTGGTTTTGTGCCTCCCGACACCGCAACTACGCGATGTCAACAGATGTGTCGCGGCTTTGGTGTCTCCGCAGCGACTGCACATTACAAGGCGCAGCAGCCCACCATTATCCAAGTGCGCCGCGAGCAGGCGTATGTAGAAGCGGCCCTCGGCCTCGGGGTGCCATCCGCAGAAAACGTAGACCGCGCCTGGGAAGTTTCGGTCCTGGTGGCCGAAGGAGGCGGTTAGGCATGCCAGCGGAAGAACCTAGAGCCCTCATTGCAGCCCTCGTCACAGCCCTCATCGCAGGCACATACCCCTTCTTACCGCGGAAATCTTCCAGTCCGTGCGAGCGACCTCGCCGGGATGGAATTGTTCTTGAACCGCCTCCACCATCTGATCGATTTGCTCGCATAATTGGGGATTCCTCCATGCCATCTCGATGGACTTATAGCCGAACCAATCCCGTTGCGCCTGCGGTGCCAAAACTTGCGCCATGTCGACGTGTTACTTGTGCTAGCGAAAGTTGCAATATAGCTTGCGTGGTGAATGTTGCAGAGGAACGCAGTGTGGGCTACGGAAGCGCCATGTCGCTTACAAGCGGCCCTGCATGGGCGTGCTGTGCATGCGGCACGTGCCGCGGTTCTCGACCTCGTCTCTCAGCCTGCAGGCTGCCGCTCCATGTGCCGTGCTTCTACGCCGCCGACATCCGCTGCCGCCACCCAATCAGCTTGCCAACTGCTGCAGTGAATTTTCATGCAGCCACCCACCCATGCATATATCTTGGCAGATTATGGCTGGCACAGTATGGAACAGAAGCTGCAACAGCAACAAGGAGAGCAACGTGTCAGGTGTGGCACCATAACTGCTCATTGTATCCTGGCTCTGGCATGGATGGAGGACTGCAGCCGGATGTCCTCTTTGCCTTCTTCCTGCCCTTGGCTCTGTATGACCTGTGCTGTGCATGCTGTGTGTGCTGTGACATTTGCACTCTTCCAGCCTGTTGCCGTCTACATTTACAGTGAGGCACAGCAAGGCACAAGTCGGATGGCCAACGCTATGTTGCCTGGGCTGCAGAGGACCCAAGTCTGCCACCATGTCAGCACAGCATGCACAACATGCTGGCCATCCAAGCCACACGTGGCCTTCACAGCATAAGGACCAGTGCTTAATCTGCATTACGTCAATCTCTTGAGAGGAGAGTCCAGTGCCATCCCAACTGGAAGCTTGTTGGCTGGCGCCTGCTGCTCAGCAACAGTGGGCAGGGGTGCAGGGCTGGCCTCCGCCAAAGGCTCACCCAGATAATGCCATCATCATCAGGGCCAAGCCTTGCATTACTGGCACTGCATCCCAACGTACCAGGTCAGGCAGGCATATCTCATGCATGCACACTACTGACCGCAACTGTGGCCCGCACAGCACGGGCCAATGGTGCCGCCTCCCCCAAGGCCACCGAGCTCCTTGTGGTCTCCGCTTCTTGTTGTTAGTGCTGGCTGCAGTCTGCCGTGCACACAACATGTCGTGACAAGCCCCTCCCGTGCCCACCACCCGGCAGCATGGCCGCACGCGTTGGGCGCCCCATGCACACCGGCTGCCTCACCAGCTCAAGAGCACCACTCAACCAATGCCAAGCCCCGGAGCCTGCAACCTGACACCACCCTCAAGTCCCATCCACCGCGCCCCCAACCCCAGCAACCTCGCTTTATGCAACCGAGAACTCCTGCAAACACAGGTCATGCAGCGGCAGGGGTCAGACTATCCAGGCCGCAAGCGTGAAAAGGTGCTATGCGCCATGTGTGCCGGTCGGCCGGCAGCCAGCCAGCCCGCAGCTTCCAACCACCCCACCCCGTCGCTCTTCTCCTCCTTCTTACCTTGCCAATCTGGGGGTCCGCGTGCCCGATCCAGGCGCCCTCCGTCGTGAAGTGCCCCTCCTGCACCAGGCTACTGCCGCTGTAGAAGTAGCTGCCCTGCGCCGGCTGGCTGTCGGGCCCGTCGCGGCCGAACTTGCCCGCGAACATGGAGCCGTCGCGGAACACCCAGCGCCCGTATGTGAAGCTGCCCTCGGCCCAGTCGCCGACCAGCTGGCAGCAAGGCGCCTTGTAGTGGTACATGCCAGCGCCGTGGCGCTTGCCCGCCTGGAAGCCGCCCTGCGGAATGGAGGCGGGCACCAGACGAGGGAGGGGAGAGCAGGTGGATGAGATGGGCGGGGGTGGGAGAGGTCGAGGGGGCGCTGGGGCAGGCGGGGAGGAGCGTCGGGGATCGTGGCGCCGGTGAACGGGTCACACGCGGTGCGGCGCGGGCTCGTGGGCTCGCACCTGGTAGATGTCCCCGCTGGCGTAGGTGTAGGTCCCTGTCCCGTGCATCAGGTCGTCCTCCCAGTCGCCTGCAGCAGGGACGGGCCGTGGCACATGCGCTCGGACGACGTGCGCTTCGTGGCCCAGGTCATGCGCGAGCAGGCCGCATGGTGTTGCCAAGCAGTCTCAGGGCCTCGCTCGAAGGCTGCCCAAGGCACAATGAAGAGGAGGCGCACGCCCGTAGTGGCGCACAGCCCTAGCCCTAGGCAACACCAATGTCGAGCGTGCCACCTTGGGCACGGGCACGCTGCTCACCGTCGTACATCCCCTTGTCGGGGAAAACCATCTTCCCCTTCCCGTGCTTTTTGCCGTTTTGGTAATCGCCAGTGTATATGGCTCCGTTGTTCCAGGTATATGTCCTGCGGTGAAGAGCGTGCAGCACCTGGCGTCAGGCCCCTTGCTGCTGCCGCCCTGCTCCGTGGTGAGGGGTTGGCATTCCTCACCCTTTTTTCCGGACGCCGTGCTCCATCTCCCCCTCAAACGTCTCCGCGGGCTTCTCCTCCTCGTCATCGTCCCCCATGGGTGGAGGGGGGTATGTCAACTTCCCTTGCCCGTGCGGCTTGCCGCTCTCGTCGAACGGGCCCTCCCATTGCTGAGGGGGACATAAGTGATGAGGGGGCGGCCAGGTTTACGGGCCATGCAACGCACACATGCAGCGGTATGCCAGAGCACACTGCATAGGCTATCGAGCTGCCACACGCGGCCGCGACGGAGCTGCGCAACACCAAATGCCACTAACCGGCTGAGGCACCTCCTCGTCGTCAGCCATTTGCTTTCAGACGCTATGCAGAACCTAAGTTCAGTCAAGCTCTGTCCCGGTTCTTGCAAGCCTTGAAATGCTTCGCGTCGAACTCTGCGCTGTATTGCAGGTTAGTGGTTGATCTAAGTTATCAATGTGACGGAAATATATTGTGCTACGGGAGCAGTGGCCCTGCGCGAGGTCGTTGGCACTTCTTAGAGCCCCGAGCGTGTGAAACACACTGTGAGTCCCCCCTGGTCCACCCGCCCTGTCCCCTCCCCACCAAGCCCAATAACAAGCCCATGCCATACCGTACCCCAAGACAACCACAACAAACACGCACAAACCATATGTAGCAACCAAACTGGATGCTGCCACGGCCAGTCTATTGGGCCAATGCTGTACCGCCGCGGGCTGGCAGTGGGAGGGGAAGGATGGGGTTGACGCCAGGTGGAGCGGTTTGGTCGCGGAGCTCGGGATGCGCGCACTCGTCATAAGCATAACCTATCAATATCTAGGACCATCGCACCATCGTGAGTCTCGCGAGCCTCTGTGGATGTGCCAAGCCATCGCGCGCACAAACGTACACATATAAAGAGACATTGAAGACGAGTGCTGTAACCGCCTTACGTTTCTTGCTCGATCAGCGTGCATCGCAGCTATGGAGTTCCTGAACGTGCTGGCAACGATCGTCGCGACCATCGCGGTCGCTGTGGCCGTTGCCGCTCTGCTGGCGAGTGGGGCGGACGCTGGCCGGCTATGGGCTACGACTGGGCAATGGCGGGCTGGGGCGGGACGGCAGCGGGGCGGGCCGAGGATGCTTAACTGAGCCCCCGCACGTTGGCGCTGAAGCGCAGCAGCCTCCCACCCAATGGGTACGCAGAGCCCTGCCAGGCGCCTGCCGGGCCCCTGGTTCAAGCTTCCCTTGCTGGGTGACACCATCACCTACGCCACCACCGACCACGCCAAGTTCCTGTTTGCGAGGTGCGCGACCTTGTGGCCCTCTGCCCGCCGCAGCCTGCCCCCGCACGCGTGACTGCCGCCCCCGGCCGAGGGCTTGGCGACGGCCGGGAGGTCAGCAGCCCAACGACCTGCGTGCCTTGCCGCTTCACACCCGCAGGTTCAAGCGCTATGGCCGGTGGGTGCTTTCGCCGTGCGGCCTGGAACCGCGCGGTGGGCTCTGCGCGGTCAGCGGGCAGCGCTGCAGCCAGGGCGCTGCCTGCGCGACATGGCCTGCGGCAGGGGAGTAGGCCAGCGGGCTGCAGAACGCTGCGGGTGTGCCGCCTGCGCCGCATGCCCGGACTGCACCGACACGCGCCCGGCTCCTTGGCCACAGGGCCTTCCGCGTGTCGCTGCTGGGCTTCGACGCGGTGGTGGTGGCGGACCCCGAGGTGCTGCGGCCGCTGCTAAGGTGGGGCGCACAGCGCAGGGGAATTGAGGGCTGTAGAGACGTGGCCGCTCTTCAGCCCCCCTGCCTGGCATTGCGCTGCGTCACATGCACACGCCGGCCCCTGACGCGTGACCGCGCCTCGCCCGCGCCCACGCCTCGCCCGCGGCGTGCCTGCGGCCCTGCCCCGCGCTGCGCAGCGACGACGGCGCTCTGTTCACGATGCCGGTGGACACCTTCAACATGCTCATGGGCTCCTACAGCCTGCAGGCGTACAAGGACGTGCACGGGCCCTGGGTACGACACGCGGCACCCGGCAGCTCCCGGGATCACGCAGGGGCTCCTGCGTCGCAGCGGTCGCTAGCTGGCACCGATGTGCCACCGTATGGTATGGCGAGGTGCCTTAGGCGAGGGCAGTGCCGGGGAGCTCCCTCGCGGTGGCTCGAGCAGCTCGGCGGTAGGCCCTCCAATGCGCCCAAAATAGGCCCTCAGCTTGGTCCCCTGTGCCCCGCCGTCGTCCCCGCAACCGCAGCGGAAGGTGGTGCTGGCGGCGCTGACGGGACAGGGCCTGGCGGCGCTGCTGCCGGGCGTAGTGACCGTCATGACGCGCCACCTGGCGGCCTGGGAGGCGGACGGCCGCGTGGAGCTGTACGAGGCGGTGGGAGCGGCCCCCTGGGGGAGGGTGGAGGGGTTGCAGGGCTTGGAGCCCAGGGGCGGCCGGGGCAGGAGCGGGGGTAAGGTTGGTGCGGACATGCTGTACGAGGGAGGCCGGTGTGGGGGGCCTTGGGGGAGGGTTGGGTGGACAGGGTTGGAGGGTGCGGGCTGTGCTCCCGGGGAGCGGCACGGCCACGGTTGCAGGATCGGATGGCACGCTGCCGTGCTAGCTCAGCTCCCCCGTCGGCCTTCCTTCCCCGTGGCCCGTGCCCCCGGTAGGCCCGGCGCCTGGGACTGGACCTGGCGGTGGATGTGCTGACGGGTGTGGAGCTTGGCGACAACATAGACCCCGCCTGGTTCAAGGAGCAGGTGCGGCGGCAGGGGCAGCCAGCGGCCGGACAGTTGGCCTCGGCAGCGACGGGGAGCCCCGTGCCAGCCGGTTGTACTGCAGCAGACCCGTGCCAGCCGCGGCACCATGTCCCAGCCTTGGGTTGACTGCTGCTACGGCGCCGGCGCCGGTCATGCGGAGCGACCCTCGTAATCCTGGAAATCCTGGCCCCCGTGTGCTACGTCCAGATGTCGGTGTTCGTGGCGGGGCTGTACGGGCTGCCGCTGGCGCTGCCCGGCAGCCCCCTGGCCAAGGCGCTGGCCGCCAAGGAGACGCTGCTGGCGGCGCTGGAGCCGGTGGTGCGGCCCAAGCACGAGGCCTTTGTGGAGCAGGCACGCAGGGCTGGGCGGGAGGGGCGGGGGCCGGGGGAGTCGAGCACGGCGGAGGAGGCCAGGGGACGAGGGCGGGCCAGCGGCATCCGGGGGGCAGTCAAAGGGAACGCGCCAGCACGGGAGGGCGCTGGCGGGATGCTGATGCACGTGTGAACCGCAGATAGGACGCTTTGTGTTCAGGAATAGGTAACATAAAATAAGCGCGACCCGCGCGGCACGCCCTGGGTTGGTGACGTGTCGGTTGTGCTCATGAAGCAGGGGTTATGTGCAGCGCACCTCGGAAAGCCTGCTGTGGCAGCAATTCGGGTTGGGCCATGGTTGGCCTCCGGGTATGGAGACGTGTGATTGCGTGCAGCTGCTCTGAGCCGGCCTGCCGTGCGCCCTGCCCGCCTGTAGTGGGAGAAGTGCGGCAAGTCCGCGTCCGCCATGGCGGCGCAGCTGCTGGAGGCGGGCACGTCACTGAGCATGGACTCCGCCAACACCATGGGCTTCCACGCCCGCGGGTGAGGCCACCGACTGTGCATGGCGTGGGAGGGGCAAGGGGCAGCAGTGCAGCCCACCGCAAGCGGCCCCGTCCTGGCGCCTTGACCCCGTGCGCGCGCGGCCGTGGGCCGCGCCCGCCTCCACGGCTCATGCGTGCCCTCCTTCCCCCGTCACGCATGCACCGCCTGTGTGCCCACCCACCTGCCGCACAGCTTCACCTCGCTGCGCGACACGTGCATGAGCGCGCTGCAGTCCGTCATGGTGCGGGGGAATGGGGCCGGGGCTGGTGGGGTTGGCCCGCTGGGTTTGGGTGCGGCCGGGATTGGGATGGTGGGGGCTGTCAGACCGGCTGCAGGGACGGGTACGGTCCGGGACTGCGGCCATGGGCTGGAATGGGACGCCCTGGTTTGGGGCGGAGGCTTGTACGGGGGCGCGTTGCGGCAGCCGGGGCAGCGGGCGAGCCCTGCCGACGCCTGCGCCGGCTCGGGACCGGCTTGCTCGTGACGCTCGCCCTCTCTCCGGCTTGGATCCCCCCCCCCGCCCGCCCGCAGGCTGCGGCCGACACCACGCGCTTCGCGCTGCTGCACACGGTGCGTGGTGCGGGGCAGGCAGGAGGGAGGGTGGGAGTGGTGCGGGGCAGGCGGGAGGGAGGGTGGGAGTGGCGCAGCTGCCTGCCCTGCATGCGCGGCCCGCTGTCGGTCCATCCGCGGCCGCAGCGGGCCCTTGCCGAGTCCTCGGCAGCTGCGGCTGGACGGCAGGCAGGCCACGCCACATGCCCCTGACGTGGCCCCTGCCAGCTGGTGACCCTGTGCTTCCAACCCTTTCATGTCGCAGTGGTCGCTGCTGGCCATGTCGCCGAGCGTGCAGGACAAGCTGTACGAGGAGCAGAAGCAGGTAGGGGAGTGGCTGCTGATGGGGAGGGGAGGTCACCCGCCTGCGGAGTGCGGACTGCTTCCGGGGCTGTGTGCGCGGCGCTTCGAGCGCTGGCGCCCGCCGGTGGCCCCTGAGTCAGCTCTGTCCTGCGCTGGCTGACTGCCTGCTGTAGATCGTTGCCGAGGACGGCGAGGTGCTGTCGTACAAGGCCGCCATGTCCATGTCGTACATGGACGCCATGTTCAAGGTACGGTCATACGGACGGCCCCCTGCCGTGACACCCCTCCCACGACGCGCGCTGCCCAGGGGATGTGCCCCTTCATCACGCCCCGCTCGGAGCACATCGCACGCAGCGCTGCTGCCGTCGCTCGCTCTTCTGTCCCGAGAGCTGCCGTCCGCAGCCCTCTGTGCCCAGGAGGAAGCGCATGCGGCGGCTGCCGACAGCGCCCCATGCACCTGGACTAGTGGCCATGCGGTGCCCCCTTCCCCCGCGCCGCTGCTGCTGCCCTCGCCCACTGCCATTCCGCCGCTCTCACCCATTCCGCCACGCCAGGAGTGCATGCGGCTGTTCCCGCCCTCCTCGGGCGGCTTTCGCAAGCTCACACGCGACGTCAAGGTCGGCCACGTCACGCTGCCGACCGGTGGGTGGCGCACTGGTCCCGGGGTTATGACCCAGACACCCTCGAGGATCCCGAACCGGCGGCGCCCCTCCCTGATGTGCCCGTGTGCCACCCGAAGCGACGCCTGATCCCGCGACCCCACCTCCTGTGCACCCACACCCGGCGCCCACCCCAGGCACGGTGGTGTGGTACCACGCGCTGCTGCTGCAGATGCTGGACCCCGTGCTGTGGGACGGCAACACCGACTGCGAGGTGCCGCCGCACATGGACTGGAAGAACAACTTCGAGGTGGGGTGTTGCGGTTGGTTGGCGTCGGCGGCGAAAGACACCGGGACCGGCGGTGGGCAAGGCATCTGGGACACTGCCAGGGCGGCTGCCAGGGACAGGCGGGTTGCGTCCTTGACCAGCTCTGATGGTCAATGCCGACGTTGGTGGCCGCAGGCGGCCTTCAAGCCGGAGCGCTGGCTGGGCAGCGAGGAGGCGCGGCCGCGCGCGTTCTACCCCTTTGGCGGCGGCGCCCACCTGTGTGCGGGCATGACCATCGTGACCACGGTGCGCAGTAGCGAGCCACAGCAGCGGCCACCTGCGGCCGGCCGGCCGGGGCTAGCCGGACGCAGCTGGCTCCGCCTCCCTGGCAATGCTGCTATGCTGGTAACCGGCAGCAGGGGGGCCCAAACCACGGCCCCTGCCCCCCCGCACTCACCGTCAGCACGCGCGCTCAGGCCACGCTGGCCGCATCGGCCATATGCCGGGCCTGGCCTGGCCGTGGTCCTACGCGAGCACGTGCATGGCTGTAAGCACCCTATGCCCTAGCACGAAACCCCGCTGAGGCATGTTGCCCCCCCGGCCCCTGTACGTACGTATGCAGGAGGTCAAGCTGCTGCTGGCCATGGTCATGCGCCGCTACCGGCTGGAGCTGGAGACGCCAGACATGCTCAACCGCGCCGTCACCTTTCCCTACACGGTGCCGGCCAAGGGCACGGACGGCATGCGGCTGGTGCCTAGGGAGCAGCCGCTGCCGTTCTCGGCGGCGTGAGGGCTTGGTGGGATTAGCTTGGGCCCACGCCGTCGGGGTTGGCCAAAGAGATAGGTGGTGTGACGCGTGTCGCTGGCGGGGGAAGACTCTCCAGGTGGACTGCTCGTTAAAGGACTGCTGAAAGACGACTCGGCGTACATATCAAACGTGGGGCGCGTGTGCGTAATCTGTGATCTTACTTGGGCGTCGCAGGCTGCGTGAGTGGTGCGGTTACTGGCGCGTGGGGCTGGCATGAGGACACGGGCGTGGTGCGCGGGAAGGTCGGCGGGTTCTTCGGCAGGGTTTGGCACGGCAGGAACGCACATGGCGGTTGGAAGTCGCTTTGGCAAAGCCATGTCCACCCTAGCACACGCTTGATCCGCGCTGCCTGACCACTGGGCTGTGTCACTGTGCGTGCTGCTTGAGCGTTTGCGATCATGAGCGCGCTTCTCTCGGGCATAGAACCGCTGCCCGCGGCACTTACAATTATTGCTGGACTTCTGCTGCTGCTGTACATCGCGACCGCTGGGAAGCGAGGGCTGCCGGGACCCCACTGGACGGTGCCCATTATCGGGGATGCCGCTGCGCTGGGACTCACAAAAGACGTTAGCAGATTTTTGTTTGGCAGGTACGAGTGACAGCATTGCTGTTCTAGAAATTCAAACCTGCCGAACAAGAGCGAATGCCACATCCGCCACCATCCGCGCACAGTGCGGCCAGCGCCAGCCCCTGTACTGCGCCGCCGTCCTTCTGGAACGGGAGTGTGGCCATCCTCGCTTGCGTCTATGCCTGCAGCGTGGCCTGGAGACCCTTTCAGCGAAACTGCGTTGTAACCCGCCCGCCCGCCGAACTGCACCGCAGGTTCAAGCGCTATGGCTCGGTGTTCCGAATGAACATGATGGGGCAGACGGCCTTCGTGGTGGGTGCTGTGACACGGACAGGATTAGCGTGACGTCAAGGGCAGTGACACGGATACGGAGTGCGTTTGCCACGAGGAGGGGTCCCTGACACGGGCAAGGGTCATCCGTGTCATTCGAGGAAGGGCAAGAATGGCCCAGGCAACCGGCGTGCGAGCCCCTACCAATCTAACGAGGGCTTCCACGGAGCACTAAGATGCCGTCAATCTGATACTAAGACCTGAATAGCAAAGTGCACATACGCCATGCAAGGCCGACAGCCCGGCAGCTCGGCCTGCGCAATGCCCGCTACTCTGACGTCCACATTGGGTACCGCACCAATGGAATGCCCCTGCCCGTGCGCTTCCTGCCCCACACTCAGGTCTCCAACGACGCCGTGCTGCGCGCACCTCTGGGTACGTCGCTGTGTTGTGCAGCGCGCACTGCGCGCCACGCCGGGGCCAGCGCTCCAGCACAGCGTCCACGGAGGCCTCTCCTCCCCTCGCCTGCCTCCCGTGTGCGGCCACGCCCGTGTCGCCCCTCTCGTGCCACTGCCCTGGCTTACTCATGCAGCTGACGACGGCGGCCAGTTCATCATCCCCTTTGGCACGTGAGTGTACCGCCTCCCTGCCATCCCGCCGTGCCCCTGCCCTAGCTGCCTGCGGTGTACTGCTGCCGTATGGCCGTGCACAGCACGCCATCTGCCGCCTGTCGGTGTCCTGTCAGGCCAACCCACCTGCTCATGTGCGTATGCACTCCCCCGCTGCCCCTCCCTGCAGCTACACGGCCCTTATGGGGAACTACCCGGTCATGTCCACAAAGGAGGTGTGTGTGTGTGGCGGGGATGGGCATGCCTCGATGGGGTAGCAGCTAGGGCCAGCAGCTCACCCAGCAAGTGCGGGCGCCGCGTTGCGCTGGTGTGCGCTGGCGGCCCCTGCCCCCTGCTGCTTGGCGCTCACACCCATCCCGCCGCCTGCCCTGCTATCCCCTCGCGGCCACGCCGCCACCGTCGCGCAGGTCCACGGCCCCTGGGTGAGTGGCGGCCGCACTCGGCGGCGTTGCGTTTATGTTGACCATCATGTAGCCCACGCGGGCCCTTCGCCGCCCGCCCGCGGCTCCACGCTCGCCAGTCGCCCACATGCCAACAAGCAGAGACCGGCTTGCTGCCCCTGTCCCGGCCCCTCGTCGCTATGAGCCGCTTCTCTGCCGCTCACCGCCTCACCGCCTGGCAGCAACCGCAGCCCACCTAGCCCACCTCATGCCCAAGCCCCGACTCCCCCCCGTCCCCCTTCGCACCCGCACCCCAACCTCCAACCCTCCGCCTCTACGCCCCGCAACCTACGCCTCGGCCGTGCCCGTCCTCGCTCCTTGCCCAGTCCTTGCCCAGTCCTTGCCCCGCTGAGCCCTTACTGAGCCTTGCCCCGCCCCCACCCGCCACCGCCACCCGCCCATTCATGCTCACACCCACACGCACACACCGTCAACCCCTCCCTAACTCGCTCAACCCTTATCCGCGGCCCCGCACCCCACCGGCCCCGCCACTCCCCTCCCGCAGCGCAAGATGTACCTCAACCTGGTCGCGGGCCGCGCGCTGGCCTCGCTGGCCCCCGGGGTGGTCGCCGTGCTGCAGTCGCACGTCGCCAAGTGGGAGGCGGCCGGCAGCCTGCAGCTGTTCCAGGACGTGAGCTAGCCGGAGAGGGAGGGCGAGGGCGGGAGAGGGCGGCGGGCGAGTGGGTGGGCGGGCGGGCGGGCGGGAGGGAGGGAGAGCAAGGCGCAGGGTGAGGTTCGGCCTAGCGGGCCACGGGCCGGGGCTGGGAGCCAGGCCCGGCGATGTTGTAGCTCGCACCTGGGGCCGACTTGGGTGGCGGCCTTACTGCTGGCGCCGGTCCGCCGCAGCAGTGGAGCCGTACCGTCGTGCCATTACCCGCGCCTCACCTCCCTCCTGCCCCCGCAGGCCCGCGTGCTCGGCCTGGACCTGGCGGTGGGTGGGGCGCTGGGGCGCTGGGGCTTTGCTTGCCCGGGGCGGTCGGAGGCAGGGACCCTGCATCCTGGGCTGCGGCTCCGGCGTATCGGTGCCGGCCCCTTCTGGCAACCCACGCGGGCAGCCCCTTGCGCCTCTTTCGCCCCTTGCCATGCCAGGTGGAGGTGATCGCGCAGGTGGACATCCCGGGCGTTGACAAGACCTGGTTCAAGGAGCAGGTGCGGCGGCGGGCGGCGACAAGCGCCAGACGGAGCGGCCACCACCACGGTACAGCCTCCGGGGCCGAGGCCTCGAGCGCCCTGCTGCACGCCACTGGCCCTGGCCCTCTGCTGTCGCCCGACTGCAGCCACTGCCCCTCTGCTGCCCCGTGCGCACATATGCGTGCGCGTTCTTCGTTCCGGACGCCAACCCGGGGGTGCTGCACCTAGCCGTGCATTCAATCCCCCATTGCCGGTGCTCCAGCCGCTGCCCTCGCGCCCTCACGCTGCCGCCCTCGGCTCTCGTGCGTCATGCCCTCTTGCGTGCGTACTTCCCCCCCTGCCCCACGCGCCAGATGGCCACCTTCAACGCCGGGATCTGGGGCGTGCCGCTGCGGCTGCCCGGCAGCCCCCTGGTCAAGGCGCTGGCGGCCAAGGACCGCCTGCTGGCCGCGCTGAAGCCCGCCATGAAGGTGGGCGGGTGGGTGGGTGGGTGGAGGTGTGGGGCCAGGGGACGGAGCGCTTGACTGAAAGGCGAGGGCGCGACAGACGCCTGCTGCCGGGAGAGCCATGGAGAGCGTAACGTGGGGGGAAAAGGCTTGGGCGGCGAGGCGTACCTGCGGGGGGCACAGCCAGTAGGGGCGTAGGGGGGCACAGCCAGTGGGACGGCCAGGTAGCTGCGCGCCGCACCTCTAGCAGCCTCAGCGGCGCCGCGCCAGCCGGGCCCGCCGCCTCCCGGTGCAGGGCCGGGGGACGTTGGGGGTAGTTGGGACGTGAGGCCGCTGGAGGCGGTGAACACCGGCCCTGCGGAGCGCACGCATGGCCGACCGGCCGGCTGTCGGCTCGCTGGGGCCCTGATGCGGCCCGCCTCCCTCCCTCTCCCCCTGGGCTGCAGGACATGCACGGCCGCATGCTGGGCTGGTGGCAGGAGGCGGAGCAGTCGCCCGCCAAGATGCTCAACATAATGCAGGTGCGCCGCGCGTACGTGTCAGGCTTGCGTGGTGTTCGCCGTGTTTGCTGGTGCTCACTTTGCGATGGCAGCGCACGGGGGCAAGAGAGCTGCGGAGGCCGCCGGGTGGCCGGGAGCCTGGGCGCCATGGCGGTGGGGACCTGGGCCAGGCCCAGGAGGCGGGCGTGTGCTCCTCACTGGCTGGGCTCGCCGACACCGTTGGGCCCGAGGACGCCCGCTGCGGCAGAGCATTTACTGCCGCCGCCGCCGCCTGCCACAGGACTCGGGCGAGGCGCTGACGGTCAAGGAGGCCACGATGGCGAGCTTCATGGGCGTGGGGTGCGTGACGGCTGGGACTCGGGGTTGGCGGCGGTGCTGCGGGCTGGGGCGGGGGCGGGGGCTCGGGCCCATGCGTGGGGCTGGGGCTGGATTCGGTTAATAGGTCATGCGGCTGCGGCCCCGATGTGGACAGCCCCCAATGGAAGACCGCATCCCTCCCGCTGGCCAGGCAAGCCAGCGTCACCGATGCGGCAATGACGGTGCTGCACGCCTCCGTGGCCGCAAGCGACACCACGCGCTTCGGTGCGTGGCAGCGTGAATGGGCGTTTGTGCGCGCAGTGGCAGGGGTCGCACAGACAGGGCTAGGGCGGGGCCCCCTTCTGCGCACTGCAAGTGGTCGTGCGCGCGCCATGGCCTTGCTGCTGCTTGCTTAGCCATCTGCACTCCGCCCAACAAGCCTGGTCGCCTGCCGTAACCTAATTGTCGCCGCCGGTGTGGCCCACAGCGCTGTTCAACACCTGGGCGCTGCTTGCCCAGTCGCCGCGCGTGCAGGAGGCGCTGTACCAGGAGCAGAAGAAGGTGAGCCAGCTAGGGAGGGGCGTGCGTGATGGTGTCTGGCGCACACTGGGTGCAACACACCAGCTGGTGTCAAGGTGCACAGCGACCCTGACCAATCCCAACTTCTTGCCCCCAGGTGGTGGCCGAGTTGGGCCGGGGCCTGAGCTACGAGGCCATCGCCGCGAGCCCCTACCTGGACGCCACTTTCAAGGAGGCCATGCGGTGCGTGTTGTGATTTGGTGCTGTGCTGTGCTATGCCTGCTGTGCTGTCCTGTGTGACATGGGCGTAGCCTTCTTCTTCCCTCCCGATCATATTGGCAGTTCCTTGGCGCGCTATCCTTGGCCCGATTCTCAGCCGTGGCTAGCTTGCCCGCCAGGAACACCGTGTATAGTCGGCGTGTGGCCGGCCTGCTGGCAGCAGCTGGACCAGCGCCGGCGGCACAAAGTGCGCCAGACTGCGTGTCGGCCGCCAGAGCGTGCAGCTCCTTGGCAGGGCGCCGTAGCGCACCGCGGCTAAGTAGAACCTCGGCACGCCGCTGCACCTCCTGCTCCCCTGGCCGCTCGGCCGCTCCCGCAGCAGCCCGTGCACGCGTCCATGGCGCGGCTTCAGCGGCATGGCGCTGGACGATGGCTGCCTTGGCGGCCTCGTCAAGCGCTTCCCGGTTGGCGGTGAAATGCCTAGGGCACAAAAACTGGACGCTTGCTCCATCTGCAACAGCCTCGGCAACCTTTGGCGCTTGCGCCGGGGTCTGGCCGATGCAGATGGCACCGGTGTAAAACACAGCGGTCGCAAGCCCTTCTTCCTAGAATAACGATTGGTTATGCCGCAAACAGCGCAGGCTTCTTCCTTGTTTGATTGCGGCAGTTTCCACTTCGCATTTTCGGGATGCTTTGCGTTTCAAAGTTTTAGTGTGAATCGCGCTGTGAGCCGCAAGACTTAAGCTCGTAGTATGCTCGAGGCGATAAGTGCGGAAAGGGACGCGTCAATTCGTTGCGAGCGCGGAGAACGACATCGACACGGGTTTTTGCGTCCCTCGTTTATTTGGTGTGCTGTGCAGTGTGTGCTGTGCAGTGTGTGCTCTGCATGCAGTGCAGTGTAGTGCAGTGCTGTGTGTGCTCTGCAATGCATGAATGCTTTGTCTCCTATTATGATATGCATGCTATGCCACTATTCTATGGCGCTGCTATGTTGTGCTTGCTGAGCAAGATATGCTGCTCAATGCACCATATGTTATAGCATTGTGCTGTGCAGCAGTGTGTGCTGTACAGTGCTATGCTGCATCATTCCATGTGGTGCATCATGCTGTGCAATGCATGCTATGCATGTTAGAAGCTTATGTGCAGTGCATGCTATGCAGTGCTGTGCTGTGCTAGACAATACCAATGTGTCAGGCCCCTGCTGGTCCTGCAGGTTGATGCCAGCAAGTGGTGGTGGCATCCGTAAGCTGACACGCGAACTGCGTGTGGGTGACACCCTGCTGCCAGCGGGTGAGTGTCTTGGTACACTGGTGCTTGCAGCACTGGCTGTTGGTTGCAGTGCACCTGCACTGTTTGTATGTGGGCATCCCTTGGCCTGGTCATGCATGTGTGGGCCGTGTAGTGCACCCTCCCCTGACCCAACCCCCACCACACACTTGGCAGCCACATGAGTGTTGCGTTGCTCTCATGCGTGGCCCGTCCTGTCCCTGCCGTGATCTCGCCACAGGCGAGTACATATGGTACTTCCCGCACCTCATGCACTGCCTGGTGGGTGGTGCGGGGTTGGGGGACTGGGGCTGGACAGAGCCAGGTGGGGTGGGGTGGACCAGCCACAGGTGGGCAGCAGCAACTGCAAATAATGCTGGGGCCAGCAAGTTCCAGTCAGAACCCTGCTCAGCTGTGCAACCAATGTCCCTGCCCACCCACCCGCATGCATTGCCTGCTGTCTTCTTCAGGACCCTGTGCTGTGGGACGGCAGCAAGGACTGTGAGGTGCCGGCCCACATGGACTGGCGCAACAACTTTGAGGTGGGCGCGCCTGGGCTCAAGCTGCAGGCATGACAGCACCAGCACGAGCGAGGCCATTGGGTGCAGGCCCACACAAGCAGTACCTTGAACGTGACAGCTCTTGCTTGACTGGACGCAACATGTTGGTGCCAGAGGCCGCTAGTGTAAGCTAGAAGCTTATCTAATCCCCGGATTGCTTAAGAGAACTCGCCTGGGAAGCCGTGATGAGCACGATCACCACTATCACTAGCGATACGCACAGCAGAAGCATAGACAGAGTCCAGAAGGGTGGTGTATGGATACGCCGTAGAGTGGTGGCAATCAGGCAAAGCTGGCGCTAAGAAGCACCGACGTGCCGTACCGGCACGGTATGGGCGAGGGGTTTCCCCCTTCGCCCCGTTCGTAAAGTGTACCGCTTACAGCTAGCTATGCTGTGCACCTTCAGGCCAGTGTCAGTGCTTTGGGCGGGAAGCTGTACATTGTTGGGCAGGTACAGCATTGTGTCCCTGCCTTGCTTGCATGTGGCCAGGCCGCCCACGTGGAATGGAACACGTGCATGCCACTGCATGCCACTGCCTGGATGTGGCTAGCGGGTGCAACCCGAGCTGGCTAGCCTGCCGCTGCAGCCCCAACCCAGCTGCGTGCATGGCGGCCCACCCATCACCACAGGAGGCCTTCAAGCCCGAGCGCTGGCTGAGCGACACCACGCGGCCTAAGTTCTTCTACACGTGAGGCGGTGGAGTGGGGTCGGGCTGCAGCACCCTCCATAGCAAATATGCGGACGTATTGCTTTGGGATGGGACCGGCTGCGGCAACGTGCAAAGTGCTGATCAGGGCGCTACCCCATGAGTGCTGACCTCTTCGCACCCTACTTCTTTGTCCCATACTTGCATATACACAGCTTTGGCTCGGGCGCCCACCTGTGCACCGGCCAGCAGCTGGCGTCCCTGGTACGTTGCAGGCGCCCCTTGGCTTCTCTAGCTTGGCTTGGCTTGGCCTCGCCTTGCGTCCTGCAGCACACGCTTAGCCGGCTGCTCCACCTGTTTCGGCCCCGGCCCAGCAGCCGCTACCTGCCCTGCTGCCCTACCGCCCCGTCCCCTTACGGCGACTCCACACACGCACGCACGCGCGCCGCAGGAGGTCAAGATGGTTGTGGCCATGCTGGTGCGCCGCCACCACCTGGCACTGGCGACGTCCGACATGCTGCGGCGGGCGGAGCGCGTGTTCCCCTACTTCGTGCCGCAGCCGGGCACCGACCGCATCACGCTGCTGCCGCGGGAGCAGCCGCTGGCGTGAGGGCGGGGGCGCGGGCGACGGCGGCGGTGTGGCCGGCTTAAGATTGCAGGTGCGGTTGTGAAAGGAATCACGGGCTGGGCGCGAGAGCAGCCACTGGTGTGAGAGCCGGGATGGCGCGGGCTGCCCATGTGCTGCGCAATGGGTGGCGGGCTCGGGGTGATGGCCGCTATTGCGGGTGTGGTGGTGGGGTTTATGGCGGCGGGGGAGGTGGAGCCGTGGGGTGGCGTAGAAAGGGCTTGGGCGCCGGGGCCCTGGTCAGCGGGCTCGTGGCGTGGGAGTGTTGGAGGCAGGTGCAACGGTCTGTGATGCCAACAGCGCGCGGTGGCGGCGAGGCGCAGGGCTCGCAGGGACATGCGCTCTAATGTCCTAAAGGCAGGCAGCCTGGCACATCTGTCAGGTGCTGTGGAAGGAATTGGGGGCAGCTGGCGCTTGCCTGCGCGGGTTCGGGGGATGGAGGGATATAAGGTTATAAGCGACGGGGTGATCATGGTCATGTCGTGGTACACACGAAGCCCGCCATGCCTGACTGAAGGCCTGAAAGGTGTTTCGCTGGCGGCTATACGTGGATGCGGTTGCAAGACCTTGGAGTGCTTCGGCCTAAGGGTCGCTGGCGGAGCGGACAACATTCACGTCGGGGCCATTCTCACAAGGTCATCCGGCGAGGGAAAGAAGGGGTCCACCGCGGGAAGGCGCGTGCCCACCAACCGCTACCATGCGTGCAACCCAGAGCCAGTACTGATTCAATAACGCAATGTAAATATTACATTTTTGTTGCGGCGTGCACGCAGTGCTGTCCAGCGTGAACAAAGCTTCAGTTCGAAACTTGCGCCATTGTCCCCTCCGGACCACAGCGACATCTTGCTGGCGTAGGAACATCGTACGTTGAGTTGCGCTCGCTCCTTTGGCTGATCGGCTCAGCGCGGCGCAATGAGTGATTCGACCGCGCCCAACAGCACGGCATCCATGCTGGCTGCCGTCAGCACACTGGCTGCGGGCCTGGTCCTGCTCTGGATGGTCTTTCGACGCAAGGGCAAGCCGCTCGGCCCTTTCTGGACATTACCCATCGTGGGAGACACCATAGCTCTTATGAACGCGGACCCGACAAAGTTCATGTTCGCGCGGTGAGCGCCCGGCTTGCCGGTTGCCTAAGCCGGTGGCGTCCTAGAGG
>BDDC01000251.1:8789-18986 GCA_001662425.1 Chlamydomonas sphaeroides | reverse complement strand
CTGCTCCAGGCTGAGCAGGTCCAGCACCAGCCGCTGCTCGCTGGTGAGGCCCAGGTTGAGGTGAGCGGCCGCGCCGCGCAGCTTGTAGTTGAGGGCATCGGCTGCCGCAGCCGAGGTGGCGGGGTCGTCGTACGTCGGGCTGCAGTACGGCAGTACGACATGGCGGGAGCGCAAGCGCGTGGGTCGATGCTTATTATGGGACCATGCTCGCGGCTCGTTTCTCCTGGCACCTGCATGGGAGCTCGGCTCCCGCGGCTGGCTGCATAGCCCTGGCGAAACGCTACTTAAAAGCATTCCCATCAAAGCTATTCCGTCCCCTCCCACTGAAGTAACCTCGGGCCAGCGCACCTGTTGTACATGCCGCTGGGGTGTGACACCTGCGCCCGCGTCATGCCGTTGGCCAGTCGCGCGATGTAGCGGTACGACCCCTCCTCTGCCGGCCGCCGGCCGCGCAGGACATCGTTTGTGGTCGCCGGCAGCGGCGGCGGCACGCCGGCGGCCGAGGGACCACAAGCCGGGACCGGCGACGCAGCGGCGGCAGCCGGTGGCGGCGGCGGCGAGGGCGGCGGCGGCGGAGGCAGGCGCGCCGGCGGCTGCCTGCCGACCCAGGTCGCGGACCGCATCCCGCCGTGCACCTTCCAGCCGGCGCGGTCGGGCGTCAGCGCGCCCCACTCCTGGTCGCCGTCTGAGTACTCCATGAGCCACATCAGGCGGGCGCGGCTGGGCTCGAAGCGGATGATGGTGCCGCGGAACGTGCCCTCGGCGCCCCACGACACCTGAAGGCGAGGAACACATGCAGGTGGGGCAGGCGACGGACGGGTCAGACGCCGTGCCGGAAGCAAGTAGACAGGACTGCGCTGTACCCAGAGACCGCGATGCAGCTCTTCAAGGCCGCCGCCCTCGCCCCGCCCTACCTTGGCCGTCAAACCCACGAACGATTCGCCAGTGGCCTTGTCGGCGGCGCGCTGCGCCTCGGCGTCAACCTCGAGCCCCGGCGCGCCTCCGCCAGCGCCCGTGGCCCCGCCCTTTGCGGCCGGCGGCACGTCCGCTGCTGCCTCGCGGCCTCGCCTGACACCCCGAGGCCGCTGGCCCTGGCCCGCCGCGGCGGCCCCCGAGGGCTGCGCTGCGGGCGCCAGGAGCGCGCTCCTCCTGCCCCGCTGCCGCTCCCCCGCCAGCTCGGCCTCGCCGTCTGCGGCTCCGGCGGCCGCGTCGCTCGCTTGGACTCCCCGCCGCAGCCGCTTTGCTGGCGGCGGCGCTGCGGCCCCCCGCTGGCGACCGTCCTGGGCGTCGTTAGTGTCGCTGCCGGACCCGCTGTCACCGTCACTGTCGCTGCTGCCGCTGTCGCTGCCGCTGCCGTCGTCGTCACCGTCGTCAGTCTCGGCGCTCGTTGACTGGCCGAGCACGCGGCGGCGCTTGGCGCCGCTCTCGCCGCACACCCACACCGCCCCGCCCTCCTCCAGCCGGCCCCACTCGCCATACGGCCCGCTGCCAACCTTGCCCTCGCCAACAGCCGCAGCGCTGCGGCCGCCGTCTGCTCCCATGACCGCCAGCCCCGGCTCCTCGTACTCGAGGTACCAGCGGTAGCGGGACCGCTGGGGCTCGAAGCGCGTCACGGCGCCGCGCCGGGGCGGGCGGGCGGAGCCCGGGCTCGCTTCCACCTGCACGAGCGGACGCACACGCACGGCAGTGTTTCGTCAAGAACTTTGGCTTGAACACTCATAGCATAGCGAGATGGAGCTATCCGATGCGGGGCATCGCGCTACGGCACTTCGAGCAATCATAGGCCCAGCCAGTCGGGGACAGGCTCTACATCGCCCCCTCAGATAAATCCCACGCAGGAGCGGCGCACCTGCAGCCGAGTGCCCACCGGCAGAGCCGCCAGCATGGCCGTGGCCGCCGCCAGCACCTGCTCCGGCGGCGCCGAGCCACGCGACGCCTGCGAGCCTCCGGCCTCAGCGGACTGCGGCGCCGCCGGCACGGCGGCCAACTTGGCGGCCGGCGAGGAGGACGGCCTAGCGCAGCGCGGCTGGGCCGCTGCGCCGTCAGCTGCCTCAGGCTCGGCGGATGCTGCCTTGTCGGCCGCAGCAGCGCCGACGGGGAGGGCTGCCTGTGACGGGCCGTCTGCGGTGCCGCTGACGTGCGCGGGGCTGTCGGCGCGCGCCGGCGGCTCGGCGGCGGCGGCAGCACCGCCGCTGCCTGGGCAGGCCGTGGCCGCTGGCGGCACTGACGCGGGCGGCTGCAGGGCCGCTGCCTCGGCGGGCGCGGCCACCAGCGCTGCCGCCAGCGGCTGGGTGGCCGCCGCCGCGGCGGTCGCGGCTGGCTGCAGCGCCGCCGCCAGCGCCTCTGCCGAGAGAGAGCACGAGATGACCGCCTTGGCGTAGCCCCCCGACCTCCACACGGCGCCGCCCTGGTCGAGGCAGCCCCACTCGCCGGCGCCCGACGCAGGGGCGGCGGCGGCGGCGCTGCCGCCAGCCACCTCGTCCGACGTGGCGTTGTCGTACCGCAGGAACCACTTGTACCGGGGTTTCAAGGGGTCGTACTGGGCGACCGTGCCGTGACGGGCGGCCCCGCCGGTGGCGCTGCGTCCAGCGGCGACCTGAGCGGGAGGAGATGACGCATGGGGGACAGGGAAAATCGGGTTGATGAGCATGCCGATGTGCTAGGCTTGCGTGGCTCCCCGGGAACACCAGCGGCGACTCTGAGGCCTTGACATAGTGCGGTGCGCCGCCTCGGCCGCGCCCGTCAGGTGCCCATGTCATTCGATCCTGTGGAACCACCTTACCTTGAGCTTCACGCCGACCAGCGGGTGCTCATTAGGCCGCTCGCTCCGCGGCGGCGGCGGCGGCACCAGCGCCGCCAGTGCACCGGTCCCAGCACTCTGGGAGGTCTCGCCGTCCGCGCCGCCGCCGCCGCCGGCCGCCGCCAGTGCGGCGGCGCCGACGCTGCACGACAGCACGGGCCGCTCGTAGCCCTTGGACACCCACACAGCGCCGCCTTGGTCTAGGCAGCCCCACTCGCCGGCGGCGGCCGACACGCCGCCGCCTGTGGTGTCGTACCGCAGGTACCACTTGTACCGCGGTTTCTCTGCGTCGTACTGGGCGATGGTGCCGTATCGGGTGGCTCCGGCGCGGCCCAGCGGCAGCTGCGTGGGTAGGTTGGGTAATCAGGATGGCAGAGGAGTAGGTACGAGAAGGAAGATGAGTGGGTAGGAGAAGGGTGACGCGGCGCGCCGTGGATTGAGAGCCGCGGGCAGGAAGTGCTGTGGCATCCTGGGCTGCTAAGATCGCCCTCGCACCTTACATTGGTGTAGTCAACACGTCGACGTTTCAACTCGGTGCACTTAATCGGCACCATCACCTCGGACACGACGGCTGCGGCTAAGGCCGCCCTACATCCGCCTGTCATTGACACACACGGCCATCGGACTGCCCACCTGCAGCTGGCAGCCGACCAGAGGGTGCCCCTGCGATTGCTGCTGCTGCGAGCCCCCAGCCGCCTGCTGTGACGGCGCCTGCTCGGTGGCAGCATCGCACGCAAGCGGCGCCGGCACCGGGTTGGCCACGGCGGGCGCTGTGCGCGCGACTTCTGCCTTCGGCGCGGTCTCCTGCTGCTGGTGCTGAGCTGGCTGCTCCTGCGCCACCGGCCGCTCATCCGCCGGTTTCTGTCCCTCCTGCGCCCGCTGCTCAACGGCCGCCGCCTCGGCCTCTGCCGGTTGCTGCGGCGGAGGTTCAGCGACAGCGCCGTCCGCCGGCAGCGCTCCAGCCACCGCCGTGCCTGGCTTCTCCGCTTTTGCCGGATCCTCGGCCGCCTGGCCTTCCTCCACCGGCTGTGCTGCGCCATGTTGGTGCTGCGGCTGCTGCTCAGAGCTGGTCGGCCGCAGCCGGGCCAGCAGCTCTCGTGCCCTTGCCCCCGGCAGCCCCTCCAGCGCCTGCGCCAGGTCCGCGACGTCGCCCCGCCCCTTGACGTACGCCTGCAGCTGCTCCAGGCTGAGCAGGTCCAGCACCAGCCGCTGCTCGCTGGTGAGGCCCAGGTTGAGGTGAGCGGACGCGCCGCGCAGCTTGTAGTTGTAGTAGTCAGCAGCGGCGGCGGCCATGTTCACGTCCTTGAACGCGCGACTGCGGGCAAGGGCAGCACCGCCGTAAGAGCCAGGCCAGTTGAGTCGGTAGGCAGCGTTGATGCCCACGCATCAACGCTGCCCAACATCATGCCGTACGCTGTGACCAAGCCACGGGTTCCAAGCTGCATACAGCGACCCCACTATGCCCCCACCTGGTGTGCTGCGCCTTGCCCAGGTTCACATGCGCGCGGGCCATGCCGCCGGGAAGCCGGCCGATGAAGCGATGGCCGCCGCCCGACGCCGGCAGCGGCGGCGGCACCTCCAGCCCAGGCGGCTGCGCTGCCTTGGGTTTCGGCTGCGGCGCGGCAGCGTCAGCGGAGGGCGTCGGGACAACGGACGACGGGCCCGCCGGTGCGTCGTGCTGCGTCTCGGCCTCCTCCTGTGCTGGCGGCGGCGGCGGCTGCATGGAGGAGCCCACAGCCGCCGCGTGCGGCGGCTGCCTGCCGACCCAGGTCGCGGGTCGCACCCCGCCGTGCACCTTCCAGCCGGCGGCCCCCGGGTCCACGGCGCCCCACTCCTCGTCGCCGTCCTCGAAGCGCATTCGCCACTGCAGGCGGCCCCGCTGCGGCGAATAGCGCACAATGGTGCCGCGGACGACGCCCTTGGCGCCGCGTGACACCTGCGCAACAGCGGCCCCATCAGAGCATGCGAGTGCATGGCCAGGTTCTGGTAGCAAAAGCAACGCGCTGCGTGCCGCCTATCCATGGCCCCTGCAAGCGTGTCCCACTCACGTCAGCAACCAAGCCCACGAGGGCCTCGCCGGCTTCGTCGTCTGCAGCAGAGGCCTCGGCCGTCGCCGTCGCCGCCGCGGTTGCGCTGCCGCGCAGCCGCTTGGCGACCGGCACGGCGCCTGGCTGCTCGACCGGCGCGCCGCGCTTGCCACCAGCGCCCGCAGCGGCCTCCTGCTTGGCGCCAGCGCCTGCAGCGCCTGGCCCGGGCGCCGCCACGCCGCTGCGTAGCTGCCGCTGCCGCTGCGGAGCGGGCTCCGGTGCTCGTGCATCGGCGCCGCCGCCGCCGCCGCCGGCATCCTCGGCCGCCGAGCCGCTGGGGTCCCCCTCGCCCTCCGCCCGGGTGCCGGCCGCAGCGCCGCCCCCCTCCAGCTGCGGCGCCTGGCTCGACGGCTCGCCAAGCGGCTGCGCAGCTGACGGCGGGGCTGCAACGCCGGCGTCACCGCCGTTGCCGTCGGCCGCCTTGCCGTCGGCCGCAGCGGGCGTGCCGCCGCCGGGGCGCAGTGCGTCGCTGGGGCGGTGCGGCTCGTCCCCGGGCGTGCTCCTCTCCAGCACCTTGCGCTTGTAGCCGTGCACCACCCACAGCGTCCCCTCTTCGTCCAGGCTGCCCCACTCGCCGTCGCCGCCGCCGCTGGACGTCTTGCGAACACGAGCGGCCGCCGCCGGCGCGGCGCCGCCGGCGCCGTCCACGGCCCCCGGCGCCGCCGCCTCACCGGGCGGCTCGCGCTCGTACTCGAGGTACCAGCGGTTGCGCGCGCGGGCGGCGTCGAAGCGGGTGACGGTGCCGCGGCGGGCAGCACCGGTGGCGTTGATGAGTACCTGCGCAGCGTACGAGAGGCGCACGCGAGGGCGGCAGGGTAGGATGGGTGGTGCAGGGATCGATCCTTGCGTCGAGCTGCACCAGGAGAGACCCGGGCCTAGCGAGGCACCCAGATGAGTGTTGTGGCTGTGGTGTCCTGCACGCGCGCCTCCTATGCCAGAGCACGGCCCTCCGCCAACAAGCCTGCCAACTGACGTCAGCCGTTTGTACGCAGCCCGCCCACCTGCAGCTTGGTGCCGATGGCCAGGCGCCCGTCCGCCGCGACCGCCGCCGCTCCCTCCGCCTGGCTGCCGCCGGCGCTGCCCTCCGTGTCCTGGCTGCTAGACACCTCGCCGGCGGCGCCGCCAGCAGCAACACCGCCGCCGCTGCCGCCGAAGCTCTCGGGCTCGGCGCCCGGCAGCGTCCTGGACAGCACCCTGCGCCGGTAGCCGTGCAGCACCCAGGCCTTGTCGCCGCCGCCCTCGCCCTCCTCCAGGCAGCCCCACTCGCCGTCGTCGCCGCGCGCCGCCACGCCGCGGAGCTCGTACTCGAGGTACCAGCGGTAGCGCGCGCGGGCGGCGTCGAAGCGGGTCACGGTGCCACGGCGGGGCGGGTTGTGGCGACCGATCTGGACCTGTGCGCGGCCATGGGCCGGGGCGGTGGGCGGCAAACAGACGTTAGCAGACGTGTGTAGCACCAACCTGAGGATTAGGTTGAGGCAAACGGTCACAGGCCAAGACGTGGCCCCAGCTCAGCCAGGTCGCTCAGACTGTCGCACCTGCAGCTGCGTGCCCACCGGCAGGCGCCCGGCGTCGGGCTGCTCGGCGGCCGTGACAGCGCAGGCCTGCGCCTCCGCTGCGCCGGCGCTGCCGCTGCCGGCTGCCTGGCTGCTGCTCTCGCCGACCGCGTCCTCGGTGGCGCTGCCCCCATCGCCACCGCCAGCTGCCGCGGCGGCGGCAGGCACGACGCCCGGACCGTCCCGCGCTCCCTCCGGAGCGGACGGCAGGGCTGGGCTAGGGGCAGCCGCCGACACCGCCGAGCCGGCCTTGGCCGCGCCGCCGCTCTGCGCGGCGGCGCCATCCTTGCCGCCGCCGCTGCCACAGCGGCGCGTCTCGCCGCCCGGCGTGCTGCGCTCCAGCAGCTTGCGCTTGTAGCCGTGCACCATCCACAGCGCCGCCTCCTCGTCCAGGCAGCCCCACTCGCCGTCCGCTCCCTTGACCGCCAGCCCCGGCTCCTCGTACTCGAGGTACCAGCGGTAGCGGGGCCGCTCGGGCTCGAAGCGCGTCACGGCGCCGCGCCGGGGAGGGCCGTCACGGGTGAGCAGCACCTACCATGGCGGCAGGCAGGCATGTGGGTAGGGAGGGCGCCAGGGCATACGCAATCTGAGCATGGGGACCAGGACAGCAAGCGGCGTTGTTGCAGTCCGGCCAGGCTGACCACGCTGCGTCGAGCCCTTTGCCGCTGCGCCCTATCTGGCATGTGCGCGTGTGCACGTCAGGATTGTCGCACCGCCCGGCACCCCACCTGCAGCTTGGTGCCGACCGGCAGCAGCTGCGCGTCCGCCCCTGGTGTCGGCGGCTTGGGCTGCGGCTTGAGCTTGGGCGCAGGGACGGGAGTCGGCGCTGGCGTCGGCTTGGGCGCGGCGGCGGGAGTCGGCGCCGGCTTGGGCGCGGCGGCGGGAGTCGGCGCCGGCTTGGGCGCGGCGGCGGGGGTCGGCGCCGGCTTGGGCGCGGCGGCGGGAGTCGGCGCCGGCTTGGGCGCGGCGGCGGGAGTCGGCGCCGGCTTGGGCACGGTAGGAGGAGGAGGTGCCGGCTTGGGTAGCGCTGGCGGTGGCGGTGGCGCCGGCTTGGCCTGCGGCGGCGCCGCGGCCGACTCGGAGTTGACGCGGCGCATGCCCTTTCCGAACACCTTGCCCTCGTCCTTGTTCTTGGGCCTCGCCGCCTCCATAGCCATCTCCACCAGCGGCGCCACGAGCTCGGGCCCCAGCAGCTGCCCGCCGCCGCCAGCCGCCGAGCCTGCGGACCAACAAAAAGAGACACACACACTCTACTTCGGCCCTATAAAGTTGAACACACACACACCAGCAGCCAGGGGCGCTCGCTAGCTCGCCACACCGCAGCTGCGCAACGTTGGACCGACGTCGCAGTTGCTCGCGACTCTACCAAAACCCAGCACCCACCCGAGCCGGGCGCCGGCGCCTCGCCCGCCGCGCGCTGCCGGCGCTGCGTGTCCGCCGCCAGCAGCGCCTGCTCGTCCTGCCCACGGGCCACCAGCTCGTCCAGCTGTGCCTCGCTCAGCTCGCCCTCGGGTGCGGCGCCGGAGCCGGGGTCCGACGGCGGCCCGCTGGCGGCCATGAGGCTGAGCAGGTAGGCGCGGCGGTCCTCGGCGCTGGTGGTGCCGTCGAAGAAGCCGCCTGTTGGTGGAGGGCGGGGTGCGGGCGGCGCATGAGAAGTCGGGTTGGGGTCTGGCCGCAGGCTCGGGAGGGCGTGTGTGCTGGTATAGCGCCGAGGCGGCATGATGCGTCCTCCCACGACCCCCGCCCTTGCCCCTTGAGGATCGTTTTCTTATACGACGCGCAATAGCAACCCGGGACCCTGCCATGCTCCCGCTGGCGCACCCGTCATGGCATGATGCGCCTCCCCGCGACCCCATCCCCCTGCCCCCTGGGGATGTTGCGCTCCAGCAGCCCAGGCACCCGCCCCATGTCCGCACTGGCGCACGCACCCGTGATGGAGCTGTCCGCGAAGCGCCGCTTCTCCTCCGCCACCGCCGCGATGTGCTGCTCGATGCTGCCGGCGGTGAGCAGCCGGAACACGCGCACCTCGCGGCTCTGGCCGATGCGGTGGCAGCGCGCCTGCGCCTGCGCTCACAAAACACCGGCCCAGAGGGCGCGTCGGTACCCGTCATGTGACACCTTCTGCCAGCGCCGCGCCGGGCCGCTTCCGCCTGCTGCAGCATGCCCCCTGCCCTCTCCGCTCCCCCACCCGTCGGCCCCCACCTGCAGGTCTAGCTGCGGGTTCCAGTCCGTGTCGTACAGGATGACCGTGTCGGCGGCCTGCAGGTTGAGACCCACGCCGCCCGCCTTGAGCGACAGCAGGAAGATGAAGGTGGGCGAGTCTGGGGGAGGGACAGGCGGGGAGGCGCCAGAGGCACCGACCGGGCGGTCAGGTTCCGCGATAGAGGAGGGTTGCATGTGTCGACAACGCCTGGCGTCCACCTGGCGTCCCCCCACCGTGCCTTTCCATCCCCGGCAACACATGCACAGGTCCAGCTTCGGTCCGGGCTGCCCTGCCATGCCACCACAGCTCGTCGCCCCCAGGGCATTAGGTGTGCTGCCATGGGTGCGCTACCCAAGCCCCCTTCCCGCCGGGCTTCCCCGTGATAGAAACACACCGGGTGCGTTGAAGTCGGCCACCAGCTGCCCGCGCTCCGCTGCGGCGGTAGTGCCGTCCAGCCTCGCGAACTCAAAGCCCCTCCAGTCCAGGTAGTCCTCGATGCAGTCCAGCGCTCGCGTCATGGTGGCGAAGAGCAGCACCTGGTTGGGGGTTGGTTGGGAGGGGTGGGACGATGGGTAAGGGAAGGTGCAGAGAGGGGGATAGCCACAGCGAGGCCGAACGACAGGCCGCGACGGATGACCAGGGAGCAAGGAGACGGATCAAAGGGCGCCGTCTCCCGCTGCAGGCGCGCCTGCCTTCCCCCCGCACCTTGTGCTTGGTGGCGTGCAGGCGTACCAACAGCCTGTCCAGCAGCAGCATCTTGCCGCACAGCGTCACAACGGGAGGCAGGCCGCCGGGCGGGTGCGCGGCGGGCGGCAGCGCGCTCTCGCCGTGCTCTGGGTGCAGCTTGCTGGGGCAGGTAGGGAGGGGGGCGGGAGGCATGGCGGGGAGGGAAGGGGGTGGAGTGCCAGGAGGGATGACGAGGACAGGAGCGGTGGAGGCATGGAGCGGTGAAGGCATGGAGCAGCCATGCCCCGACCTCGCCGCGCCCAATCAAATCCACGCAACAAGGCGCAGCTTGTCGCGCCCTACCTGATGAAGGGGTGGTTGCAGATGTTGCGCATCTCCATAACCGTGTTGTTGACCGCACGGTTGACCGCCTGCGCCGCGCTGGCGCTGGCACTGGCACTGGCGGCATCGCCACTGGCGGCCGCCGCGGCGCGCTCAAAGCCGTTCTTGACGATGTCCATGAGAGCGGCCTGTGCGCAGAGGGGTAAGACAGGCGTTCCATCCGTTGTGCATGGCAGCGGCGCGCGGCGTGCATATGCCGGGGCCGGCACTGCTGGGCTGCGACGGCATCGGGCCGCGGGTTGACTCCAGAGACGGCAGAGGCGGCAGAGGCGGCAGCGGTAGGGGTGCAGCAGCTTTACCGGTGGGGCGCGTGCGGTGGGGCTTCGGGGCGCAGGCCAGCCTCCCCCCTCCCTGCGGACCCACCTGGTAGGGCCCCATGGCTGCGGTGAGCAGCACCTCGCTCTTGGATGGCAGCTCCGAGGCGACGCTCTCCTTGAGCCGCCGCAGCATGAAGGGCCGCAGCACCTGCGCGCGTCGGGGGATGGG
>BDDC01000250.1:46392-75381 GCA_001662425.1 Chlamydomonas sphaeroides | reverse complement strand
CGCAGCCGCCGCACTCGCGCAGCCGCAGCGCCGCCTCGCTGTCGCCCGCCAGGTTGGCGCAGCCCTCGCGGCCGCACACCCAAATCAGCCCGGGCACCTCGGACAGCAGCGGCAGGTTGCGGCACCAGCGCGCATTTTCCTCTGCCTGCCGCCGAACGTCCGCCAACCAGGCTCCCTTGGCGGCCGCCCCCTCCGGCTGCTGCCATGCCGCCAGCACGTCAGCGGTGGCTCGCAGCGACGTGGCCGCGCCCTGCAGCTCAGGCGCCAGGCGCTCAAGTCCGGCCGCCAGCGCCCGCGGCGCCCTGCGCCACCTGCAGCCCCACGCGCACAGCCCGCATCGCCACCTGCAGGCGACTTGGACCTCTGACGCCTGCGCCGGCGCCGGACGTCTCAGCGGACGCCGACCCTGCTGGTGGCCACGTCTCAAAGCAAGCACGGATGCTGTCCTTGACGCTGTGCGGAACGTACACCATGGGCTCCGCGCCACACTGCTGTACAGCCGGCGGCAGGCCGTATGACGTCCCGCTGTCGGCCTTAGCCAGGGCAGCCAGGCCGAGGCAGGCGGCGGCGTGGTGGACGCAGGGGCCGTGCAGTACGGCGAGCGCCGCCTGTCTAATGGCGACACACGCATCGGCAGCGGATGCTGCAGCAGCAGGTTGATGCAGGAGAGCATTGACACGAACACACCGCTCGTGCCTTGCAGCAGCACGCGATCCTTACCGCGGTTGAGGTCGGCCGTTGCCAGTAGCAGCACCAACAGCCGAGCGGTGTGCTCCGCGCAGCCCAAGGTGGCGAGCTGGGTTGCGAGCTCCTCGCCCAGCGCAGGCGGCACCAGGGACGAGCTGGCAGCGTCAGCCGACATAACGCCCACAGTGGGTATGATGAGCCCCAATAGGAGTTTCGCGGCCGTGGTGGCCGCGGCATCAGCAAAGCGCCAGGCGCTGGCAGACGGCCGGCCGGCCGCTGGCTCTAGCAGCCGTGCTGCTGCTGCGAGCTGGCGGCTGCAGGCCTGCAGAGCCTGCGCCGCCAGCAGCGCACGCACGAAGAAGGCGGCAGCTGTGCAGGACCTGCGTATGCCAAAGGATAGGGCCTCGCTACCGTGTTGCAGCACTCGCGGGTGCTCGGCGACCTGCCACAGGCACGGGCTGGCGATGGACGCACCAGCGTCCATGCCACGCCCGCTGCCACGCCCGCTGCCGCTGGCCGAAGCGCTGGCGCCTACGCTGCTGCAGTTGCCCGGCTGTAACGGCTTGGGGGTGCAGGTGCCGCAGCAAGGGGGGCAATGCGGCGGCGGGGCATGCAGGACCGCGATAACCTCACGGGCCAGGCGCTCGTGGTGTTCCTCGAAGAGGGCAGCTGCAGGCCCATGCACCACTTGCCCATCGAGTTGCTTGACATATTCTTGAATCGCATTGAGCTGGTTGGCAAGCCCAAAAACGAAAGAGAAAGTCTCCGTGGACCGCTGAGGTGGCGTCCAACAGACGCTCCGCCGCGCCTGGGAGACCTTTTAGTGCTGCTGCGACGATTGCACGGCTGGACTCAGTAGCAGCTGCTGCATGACGCCCACGAGAAGCTCCGTCGCGCATCCTTTCTACAACGTTTTTGCAAGCCGACAACCAAGCCACGCTAAGCGTGCAGCTGATTCGATCAGGAAACGTTTTACAGGGAGTTGCAAAGTGTTTGGCGGGGGCAAGGCCGCGGAACGCGTGGCATTGCAATCGCTCCTCGGGTCGTCGGGTGGCATTGCAATCGCGTTGACTGTGCTCAATCGCGTTGACCGCACCTTCCCTGCACACAGATTTTCTTCCCTGCTGCCTGCGCGACCTAGCCAGCGCCTCAGCCACGCTCTGAGAGAGCCCTAGGCCCGCCCAGGGGCTGCGGGTGGTCGCGGGAAGGCTGGGGAGGAGCGGGGGACACCCGCGGATTGGAAAATCGATTGAAGCCTCCGCCAAACCCCCGCCAAACACTTTGCAACTCCCTGTATGTTACCACTTGCCGTCGTCTTTTGAGGTAAACAACGGAGTCGCAAATCACTCGGTCACGTCCTTCATGGGTTGGCAAAGCGTGGTCTGGCGTGGACTGGCGTGGGTGCGCGTGGCCTCGCGTGGAGGTCGCGTGGTGCCCGCCCGCAAAGTACCCGAGTGTCCAAACCTGTCCCAGCTGCCCATGGGTGCATGGCTCGCCCCAGAAAGAGGCCACCCAGACCAGACCACACTACACCTCAAGGTGCGAGCCAACCCCGTTGCTTCCCCTGCCCACCCCTGCTCCCAAGCCTGCTGGGCGGCTCGGGCCGTGCGACATCTGTCGCGTGTTGGCACGTGACCTCATGCTGTATGGGGAGGGAAATCTTTGCCACTCTTTGACCACATGTTGAGGCGCCGCGTGACGTACCCAGGCGTGCCTGCCCCATATGTGTTCGGCTGCTTACCGCGTCAAGGGTCACAACTAGCCTTGGAAGCCGTTTTGCCCTACCATCTTTGCTTCGCAATGCTTACGTATCCGCTGCTGCCGTTCCAGACAGACTTGTTGCGCAGCCTCAGTGGACGGCGCGCCGTCGCCGATACCCATGCCTGAAGTGCCTTGTACGGCAGCCTGACCCAGGTCTCCCCTGGTCACTGGCGAATGGGAGTTCATCGCGCCGCACCTGCTGTGCTGCTCCGACTGCGAGCTGCTTACACTGCCCAAGCTGTTGGCTATGGCGGACAAGGACGGGGGGCGCTAGGCCACCGCCGGCTGCGATGCGGCGCGTGGCGCCTGTGAAGGCCCGTTACGCATGGTGGTTACCGAATGGCTTGGCCGCTCGTCTGCCCACCAGGGCCTGCGTGCCCCCTTACGGTAGCAGCACAGGTAGCCAGGTCATGTGCAAGCGTCTACGCACCATGCGACAGCGAGCTGCATCCGCCCCTTCGCCACCTTAATTAGGACAAGCCGTCACATGCACACGCACGTCCGCCGCCCATGGTCTTCTTGCGTCGCAACCAACACCGCAGAACGTGCCTCCTCCGCTGCGTACGTACCACACTACCAAAAGCCACAGAATTGCATCCGTAACTCATATATGTACAGCTGCGTACAGGGCCGTGCGTATCAATGTGGGACTCCCAGCAACACCAGGCGCCGGCCAAGTATGCAGTGCAGCACCACCAACATGCCACTGCTGCAGCTATCTATGTAGCACTCGGAAGCGCTCAGGACGTGATGAGTCCAGGCAACGCGTCGTCACATAGAGTTTAGGTCACATATGGCTAGTGTTCAGTCGGGCGCATGGCTGGCGCCTGCACCGCCATGCATACGTCAGTGCGGCACCATACCCTACGCACAATTTAAGCAAAGCACCAACGCAGCAGGCAGATAGCGGCAGTGTTGTGCGGGCACGCCGATCCGCGCGCAAGAATGTCTAGTCCGTGACGTGGCCATGTTCCTGCCATGGCACGCAGGAGTGCGCACGCTTGGCAGCAACTGTGGCCCTACCCACCCATATCGCGCAGTATCCCCATCCCCGGCTGTACTACACCTCGGCTGTACAACATCTAAGCTTGTCCCAGCTGCGCGTGGGTGCATGGCTCGCCCCAAAAGAGGCCACCCCGGCTGTACGACACCTACACACAGCAAGCCCCGCTCTCCTGCGGCAACACCTACTCAGAACCCCTCCCTAGCCTGCAACTCACAACATCCAACTGCCTGCCATTCTACTTATCAGGACCCATCCCTAAACCGCCCCAGGCGTCCCCCGCTCGAGCCGCCGGGTGACACACATTCCACACCGGCTTCACTCACTCGGGCCCAAAGCCCAGGGCCCGTGTCACGGGGCAGCAGCGCACGTCCGCGTCGTGCTCGGCCGACAGCGCCACCCGGCAGCCGCTGGCGTCGGCGTCGTGGCACAGCTGCGCCAGGCTGGCGCACTGCGAGCTGGGGTCCAGGCTGAAGCAGAAGAGCGTGTCGCCCGCGGTGGCGGGCGTCAGGAGGAGCCTGGAGACGCGAAACTCGGCCTCAAGCTGGCCCCTGGTGACGTGGGACACGACACGCAGACAGGCAGGGGCTGGGCAGCAGGGCTTGGTGAACGTGGGGGAGCCAGCCAGCGGGCGCTCATAGCGTGGTGTTAGACTTTTAGGGCCGAAATAGATGTGATGTCGCGAGGCGAGGCGGGGCGCGGGCTTGGGCACCTGCTCGCGCGTGTTTGCGGCCTCGCTGGTCCGCACCTGTAGTCGTGGCTGTCAAAGATGACGCCGCGCTCCAAGCCGTCCACGGTGGGGGCGACGATGGAGCGGCGGCAGTAGTCGTCTGCAGGGATCCGGGACAGGAGCACGGGGGCAGCCCAGCTCAGCTCGCTTCGTACAACCTAACGTAGCGCAGGCCCTCTATCTCGTGCTCATCGATGCCGTGGCGCACACCGCAGCGCCGCGGCATGAGCACGAGAGCACCTGCGGCCCGACGTCTGGCACCCTCAAGCCCCCTCCCCGTGGCTTTGGCTCCGTCAGGACAGCACCCCAGCGCCGGTAGGAACGTGAACCGGTTGATCCCAGCTGGCAGCGCAGCTTGCACGCTCACATGTGCGGAAGTAGATCTTGTACAGGCCCATGCCGCAGCAGGGCGCGGCGGCGTCGCAGGGCGCGACCGACACGCGGAAGCAGTGGCTGGTGGAGTCGGCCTGGGGTTCGTACGTCAGGTTGTACGGCGTGTTCTCCGTGCGGCGGTCGCACTGCGGAGGGACAGCAGGAACCCAGGGCCCAGCAGGGTGGTTTCGTTTGATGTAGATCGAACATGGTGGCGCAGCCCATGCGACGCACATACACGCACCGTGTAATACGGGAAGGGGATACGGCCAATGGGCGGCGGCCGGGGGTTGAGGGCGCGCCTCGGAGGCCGCGGCAACTCGGGCGGCAGCAGTGGCCAATCTTGCGGCTCGGCGGGCTGGACCGGCGGTGGAGAGGAGGGTGACGCTAGCGGGAAGGCCGGCTGGGCGCTGGGCCCGACGGGCGGCTGCACTGGCGGGTTGCTGGGAGGTGGTGGCAGGCCGGGGCTGGCCGCTGGTGGCGGCGACGGGCTGGGCTCCTGCGAATTGAGGAACACTAGCTGCTGGACGTCGGAGGTGTCGCAGGGCGCCGTCTGGACGAATGCGTTGGCCTGTAGGGCCTCGGTGCGTATGCAGAGGCGGCTGCCGTTATTGATTGAGGCCTGTGTGGCCAGGAAGAAGCTGCGGGGCAGGGGCAGGGGGCGGGGTTCAGCCGTCAAACGTTGGCGGTCACGGCAATTACAACGCTGCGAGGCTGCTACGCCGCAAATAACAAGCATGGCTCACCCGCCGCTGCCGGCGGGGTCGGCCGTCGCCTCGAAAAGCTGCTGCGGCAGGGGGGCGGCCGGGTCGGGCGCGCCGGGCGGGCCGCATGGCCCCCACACCACATTGGCGCCCTGTCCGAGGCCGTTGCTGCTCAGGCAGGCGCCGCGGCCGCTCAGCAGCGACAGCCACAGGCCGCCGTCAGCGGTGGGCAGCTGTCGCAGCATGAAGATGGTCGACGGCTCGCCTGCAGGACGGGGAAATCGACCGCAGTGTGGGACTAGGCTTGATGTGCGGCGCGACGGCAGCCGTGCAGGCCACGGCGAGCCCCCCCCCAACCGCGCGACCGCCTGCTGGCTGTTCCTCTAGCTGCTGCTGCAAGCCAGGGCCACCTGCGCACCCGTGCAGCTCCGCAGACGCAGCACCGTCAGCACCGCGACAGTCAGGTTCTGCTGCTGGCCCGAGTCCAGGCTGCAGGGCGCCGTGGGTACGGCGAAGCCAAGCGTGGTCCGGCCCAGCCTGGGTGCAGGGCCGGGCTGCGGCCAGGGGCTGGGCGGCGGAACCTCAGGTGGAGGGCTGGCCGGCGGCGGTGACGGCGGAAGGGCCTGTGGGGTACCGGGCGCCGGCGGGTAGGCAGGCAACTGCGCCGGCGGGTAGGAAGGCGACTGCGCTGGCGGGTACGTGGGCGACTGCGCTGGCGGATAGGCCGGCGGCGGCAGGCCAGGGTATGCCGGCGGCGGCGGCTGGGGCGCAAGCGGCGGCGGATGGGCAGGCGGCTGCGGCGGCGCGGGCGGCGGCGCGTGGAAGATGGGGTGGGCGCCGGCGGCCTCGCATGCCGGGCAGCAGCTGCTGTAGCCGTTGACGAGGGCGGCCAGGACGGTGGGCCGGGCGTCGGACTGCGAGGCGCCGAACATGGAGAAGGCGTCGGCGCAGCGGCCCCGGTAAGTGAGGCACACGGTGAGGCCAGCCGCCACGGCCGAGGGGGGCAGCTGCGGCGGACGAGGGTGGGGGCAGGGAGGGTGTGGGGTGTTTGATGGGGAGGGGACGCGGACGCAGGGTAGGGAGCCAATGCCAGGGGAGGATGGCAGCGGGCGCATGGCCGCAGAGGCGCATGCTTGCGTGCGCCGCTCGCGCTGCGGTACGTTGCCAACCGTACCTCTGGCGGGAAGCTCACGAAGAGTGTGTCGTACTGCTGGGTGACGGTGCCGCTGAGGTACGTGCCGCCGGCGCGGACGCCGTCGAGCAGAGCCTCCACATACGACGACCGGCAGCCCTTGGCTGCGGGTCACGGCGGCGGACAGCCATGCCATGCGATCACGGCTTCCGCGTGCGGTGCAACATAGCACGAGCGCACGGCGGCAACGCGCGCCCAGCGCTGTAGAGCAGGACTTGCGCTGGCCGATGCAGCTGGCCGGAAAGGAAGCGCGCGGCAGAGACATGGGAGGTTGCGTTGTGGCTTTGGGCGCGTGACGGCGGGGGCTCACTCGTGCGGATGCGGATCTGGCGTAGACTGCTGCTCATGTCGGCGCATGTGCCGTTGACGCCTGACCAGCCACCAGGCGGTTTGGCGCGCACCCGCAGGCAGCTGCGGTGCGGTGGGGGGGGCGGCATGCAAGCCCACATGGGTGAGGACTTGGTGCGTGTGCGGCAACGCCGGCGGTGGGCAGGGCTGCACAGAGCTGCACCTGGCCGCCCAGTGCTCACCCAGTCACCGTGGCTTCGTCCGCCTCTGCAGAAGGCTGCAAGCTGATGACGTCCACAGCAACGGGGACATCGGAGCAGCTGCGCCCAACTGCGCAGCGGTCGAGAAACGGGAAGGCTCTGCAGGGCGGGACCGTGGGGACTAAACTTGAAGCCTCGCAAACGACAAAATCCTTGCTTGGCGCGAGCACGCTGTAGCATGTGGGCCTGAAAAGCTGCATCTCGCCAGGCCATCCGCTGGGAAGGCGCCCGGAAACGGTACGCGGCCATCACTGCGGCCACATGCTCAGCAGCTGCAAGCCCACGTCAAGGCCAGATACAAGTTGCGATGTGGAATTGACGCACGAGTAATAGACTGCAGTGATGGCCAGCCCCTGGCGCAACTGAGCGCTTCGACGCAACTCGCAACACCCCCGACAAGACACCTACGTACCCCGGCTGGGCGCGGACAGAGCCTGCAGGAGGATAGGACTTCTCAGATGTCAGTCATGGAGATAGGTCTTAGTCCCACACGGCAGGCTGCTGATAGCTGTCGCAACCTGCAAGCGAGGATGCGACCGCCCACAACCGCGACCGCGGCACCGAGCGAACGTGCCTGCTAACGCCAGTAGCAGAGCCACCACATATGCATGTCGTCGCGCCATGGACGCTGACTCCTGTTCCTGCGACCTCGGTCGGCCAACTGGTGCTCTACTATGAGCTACCGGTTCATTGATGTGAGCTGTCTCTGATCTCCTACAGACTGTGACCTTGTGGTTGGCTGGAATCGCTGTTTGCCTCGAGGGCAGCCGTCCTTCCCCATTACCTTGATTATCGTGCCGTTCACCTCCTGGCCCCGCCAACCCCTGCCAAACCCCGCCCAACTTGTGACGCACGCCCGGGCGCTTCTCACAAGGTCATAAGCCGTCCGATGGTCTTACACAACCCGCTTCGCAAGTGCGCGTCCGCGTGCACATCGAATCGTCCAAAACCCACTCGTTTGGTCCACACTGCAACATCGAATCCTCCAAAACCCACTCGTTTGGTCCACAATGCAACATGCTCCTCAAAATCCCAAGCCGCGCGCCTCTCACAACGCCGCCGTGCTTGACAGCACGTTGTTGATCTCGCCCAGCACGTTGATGGTGCGCTTGCCGCCCAGCGCCGCCGCGATGGAGCGCTCCGCGAGCGCCTTGAGCCGCCGGCTGCGCTCCACGAGCGCCGCCACCTTTGGCGCCGTGGCCACCATGGACGCGCGCGCCTCGTGCTGCCTCCGCGTCACGTCCGCCGCCGCAGACAGCAGCTTGGCCTCGGCGCCCGCCTGCCGCTGCAGCGAGCCCTCCAGCCGGTCCAGGTAGCTGCGGGTTGTTGGCAAGAGCATGGGCAGGCAGGGGCAGGGTTTGCAGGCGAGGCGTGCGCCACGTCAGCACGCGGAGTCGCGGCTGAAGGCACCGACCACCTAGCGCGCCAACCCTGGCATACCGAAACTCGCCCCGACCCACACCAGCCCACACCGGCCAGCGGCCGCAGCCACCGCACCGCCCTGGCGCTACTTCTCTGCCCAACCCCAACCCCAGCCCTGGCGCTACTTCTCAGCCCAACCCCAACCCCAGCCCTGGCGCTACTTCTCGGCCCAACCCCAACCCCAGCCCCTGCAGCTCACTCACCGCGGCGACGTGGCGATGAGCAGCAGCTGCCTGAAGCGCGGCGTGTGCAGCTGCGCCAGGACCCCCGCCACCGCCGCCAGCATGTCCGCCACGGCGCCGCCGTCCACCGAGCCCAGCGCCTCGGGCAGCGCGCCCGCCGCCAGCAGCTCGCCGCCGCCGCTGCCCAGCTCGGCCTTGCGCTGCGGGGGTGTGTGTGGGGGGACCGCATGCCAGGGACGGGAAGGGAGAGCACGGGCAAGGGTGCTGTCAGGAGCCAGCAAGCGAGCTGCAGGTGTCGGCCGGCGACGCCGTGCAGCGGGCACGCCAACGATATGGCCACGCGCCGTGGACACCCCAGGCCGGCACCGCCTTCGGGTCCCATAGCCGCACGCACCTGCGCCAAGAAGGCCCTCAGCTCTAGCAAGTCGTCCACCAGGCGGGCCCGGTAGTCGCCGTCGCGCTCCAGCCGCGCCGCCGCCACGTCGTCAGGGTCGGCGGAGGCGGCCGACGGCGCCGCCGCGTCGTCCCCGCCGCCGGCCGCGTTGTTGGCGTCCTCGGCGTTGGCGCCGGCGGCGTCAATCGCGATGTCCCAATCAATCATGATGGGAGCGGCGGCGGCAGCGGCGGCGGCTCCGCCGCCGTCGGCGTCGCCGCCGCCCGTGTCCGTTATGTCAATGTCCCAGTCAATCCCTCCGCCGCCACCGCCACCGCCGTCGCCTCCGGCCCCCAGGTCCCAGTCAATGTCGACGGCCGCGCCGGACGCGGCCGCGCCGCCGTCGCCGCCGCCGCCAATGTCCCAGTCTATCCCGCCCGGCGCCGCGTCGGCCGCGCCTGAGCTGCCGGCGGCGCCGTCGGCTTCCCCTGGCGCCGGCGGCGCCGTCTGGCGCGCCCGGATCTCGACCAGCGTCGGCAGCATGGTCTCCGGCTGCAGCGCTGCCTCCGCCGCCGCTGACTTGGCGGCGCCGCGGGGCGCGTGCGCGTAGCGGGTGAAGCCCGCATAGTAGTCGGCAGCGGACTGTCGACGGGCGGGGGCGTACCGAGGGGAGAGCGGGTGAGGGCATGTGGGGGTGGGCGTGGGGTATTTCCGGAGTGAGCGGCGGGCCCAGGTTGCCTTAGCGCAGGCCTGTCGTCGCCGGAGCCCCGCTAGCAGCCCCAGCCCCGGCCTACAAGGCCCGCAACGCAAGGCGCCCAGCAGCCGCCAGCCCTCCTGGCGCTGCAGCCGCAGCCAGGCCCGCTTGTCCCACACGGCTTGGGATTCCTGCCTGGACACGCTCTGAAACCGGAGTCACGGCACGCCGCTCCTTCACTCGCAGCCCGCGCAAATCTACAGAAGACGTGCGCTCTGCGGCGGGAGACGCCCCTTCCTGCCCCGGCGACTAGGGACTCCCTCCTCCTGACCCATCCTTGCTCCTACGGTAGTTCACCCGCTTCCCTCTCCTCCCAGCCCCAGCCGCCAGCCCCTCCGCCCCCCACCTGCAGCCGAGGGTCGTGCAGGCAGTCCACCACGCCCCGCAGCAGCGGCGGCAGCTCCCGCGCCAGCGCCCGCAGCTCGGAGCGCACCGAGGAGCCCGCGATGCCCAGCTTCTTGCACTCCTGCGCCGGGAGCGGGAGCGGGAGGGAGAAGAGGCAACGGGGAGGAGGGAATAGCGGAGCTGGGACGGGCGCGGGCAGGCAGGCGGAGCCGCCAGGGATGGGCGCCTGGGACCGCCGCGGCCCTGCGGTACACGTCGCCCACGCGCTAAGCGGCGCACAGCTGCTGCACCACCCGGCGTCGCCTGTGCAGGGCTGCTCGCGCTCGTGGCGCTCCCCTGTCCAGGAGGTCCCGCCCCACCTCCTTGTACTTGGCGGCGCAGGCGGCCGCGTTGCGCACGCACTCGGCGTGCTTGCGCTCGCCGTCCTGGATCTGCTGCGACAGCTTGGCGGCCTGGCGGGGGAGGGAGAGGCAGGGCGGGAGGGGGCGACGGGAGAGGGTGTGGTATGGGAGTTGCACAGGCATGGCGAGGAGGCGGGGACGCAGCAGTGGCCCCGCGTGCCAGGTGGCAGTCATGCAGGGCATGAGTCATGCAGGGTCATGAGAGTAAGTACGGGATTTCATGGTGGCATTGAGGTCGATAAGGCCCTGTGGCAGCTCGGGATTCCGGTGTTTCCATGTTCGCTGGGGGGCAGAGGGGGCGGCAACGCCCCAGGCAGCGGCGGCGAGCTGCTGGTGCCACGACCCGCTGCAACCGCTGACGGCCGGCCCGGCAGGACCCCCCGCCACAGGAAGGCCGGGGAGGGGTACTGCCCGCTGCACAGGCGGCGAGGACAGGCGCAGTGTGGGCTACGCAGACGTGCGAGAAGAGCGGCGCCTGGGCAGCACCACCACGCGGCGCGGGCAGGGCCGGACCGGCAGTGGCCGGACACAGCCGGCCGCCCACCGGACGCCAGCACCGGCAGGCGCAGCACCGGGCGGCCGCAGCACGGCTTCTCACGCCAGCACCGCGGCCCTCCACGGCACCCCGAAGGCTGCTGCCAGCGGCACAGGCGCCCGCGGCACAGGCGCCCGCTCCTGCCCGCGCGGCGGTGTGGCCTAGGCTCCTTCACACGCACGGCGGGGCTCCCGCCAGAGCCAGGGAGCAAAGACGCGTGCCGGTCCGTCCCGCCGGGAGGCCGGCGGCGGCAGCGGGCTGCCATGGCACCAACTGCCAACGGCTCGGCGCCCCGCCGGCAGCACGGACCTGCTTTCTTAGGTAGGGAATCTCGAAGTCCACGTTCTGGATAAGCGCCTGCGAGCACTCGCCCAGGAAGACGTCTGGAGGCGAGGAAAGCGACAGACGGAAGTGGCGCGGAGGGCCGGGACATAATGTCAGGAGTGGCTCTGAGCATGGGCACCGAACCCCAGCGTCGCAGGGCCCCCCTGACGGCAGCCCGCGCTGCGCCGCTGCCCGCGGGCTCACATTGCTTCTCATAAGCCTTCACAATTTTGTCCCACGTCCCCGCTGCGCCTGTGAGACCGCCGAACAGGCTGCGCTCCGAGGTGGAGGCGAGCTTGTCCCGAATTTCAACCGCCCGCAGGTAGTCGACCGGCGCGTCCGGGCCATCGGCAAGGCCACTGATCACGTCGGCTGGGACCTCCTTAAGTGCCTCCGTGGCCTTTGCCTGGATGACCTGGAGCCGCTTGTGCCAATCCTTGGGGATCTTCTGGCGCGTTACCTGACGAGCCGACCGCAACACAGCGATGCAATTGTCAAGCTATTGTCAGAGCGACACCAGCGAGCAGCGCCAGCGTCCGCGAGCGAGCTAGGAGAGCGTTCCTCGAAAGCCCTCACCAGCCACTCCGTTAGCTTCGCATAGTTAATATCAAGCGGTAGGCTGGCCTCCGGTCGCTCGACGCCCTCGCCAATCAGCCGAGCGATCGCTGGCTCGCTCATGTTCGCTAGTATCTACCAACGCCGTGTCAGCATACTTCAGCAATAGTGACAATGCGATACGCAGACAGTGCCTGCACAAGCAATGTCAGAACACCTTTGGCCACGCGTGCCAACCCGTTCCCCTCGCGGATCCCCCACTCCTCCTCAAGCCTTGACCTCGCCCCTCACATCCACACGCCGTCCCCGCCCCCGCAGTCCCCGCTATCGCCTTTGTTGCGCCGGACCAGGTTGGTCCCCGGCACCGGCACCCCCGTACGTCCTCGATCGCGCTGCCGCTGCCGCTCCGCCTGCGCCTCCGCGTCCCCCGGCGCCGCCATCCGCACCACCGCCAGCAGCGGCCACAGCAGCAGCGGCGGCTCGGGCGGCACCACGTTCGTGAGCTCGTGGATTGTTATGAAGCCGCGCCGGTCGAACCTGGCCCACAGGCGATAACGCCAAGGGCGGCAACGGCAAGAGGGCAGCAGCGAAGACGGTAAGCGCCGCAGCCCCCTCTGGCCCATGCCGCTTCCACCTGCTTCCAGCCCCCCAGGCTCTGGCCCACCCAGCGGCCCAGGCCCACGGGGACCTAAGACCCCGCGGGGGCCAAAGACAGCCGAGTATAACTCCAGCCACACACGCGCCCACGCGCCCACCGGTACGTGGCGATGACCTCGACGTACTGCTCCTCCCCCCAGGGCAGCCACGACTGGCCCCTGGCGCGCCACCGAGCGCGCAGCAGCCCGCCGCCCACACCGCCGCCGCCGGGGTCGTCACCACCGCCGCGGCCCTCGCCTCCTCCTCCTCCTCCTTCGCCTCCTCTGCCTCCCGACGGCGGCGCGGGCGGCGTCCACAGGCGGATGAGTTGCACGGAGGACGAGCGGTACAGCAGCCGGGAGATGACCCGGAGCGCGCTGTGGGCATGTGGGTATGTAGGCACCGTGCGGTCACAAGGACCAGGGTTGGGGCTGGTGCCTGCGGGCGTGCGGAAAAGCTGAAAAGGGCGCAGGAGGGGGCCCCCCAGGAGTGCCTGCCGGAGCACATAAGCGCTTGCCCCCTGGCTCCTGAGCCCATCCCTGCCCACTACATTCTGCTACACTAGCCCCCATCCGGGTTAGCGTTAGCGGGCCTCGCCGAAGGCGTGTCCCCGGGGCGCGGCAGATGGCACGAGGACCGGGCCCCGCAAGATTCCTACCCGCGGGGGGCTGCAGTATCCCAGACCCACCCAGGGCGGCCGGCTTGTCCCCCTCGTTCCCGGCTGCCCACAGCGGCCCCCTCACGTGTGCAGCATCCGGTAGCGCGGCAGTCCAGCCAGCGGCGGCGTCCATGGCGTCAAGAGCGTGAGGCCGGGGCTGTACACGGACCAGTCCGGGGGCCGGGACAGCAGCTGCATGGGGGCCGAGGAGGAAAGGTGAAGGGGCGGTAAAAGACATGGACAGCGAACATGGGCGGCGGCAGGAGGCGGGGCTGGGGCAGAGGCATGGGGGCAATGCGGCGCGAGGGCTCTGCGCTCAAATAGGAACGAGCACCGTGCCTGGGGAATGTCCTCACGGAGCGCCCGTACGGCGGTGCCGTACTGTATGATGTAACCCGGCCACCCGCCGTCGTCGTCGCCATCGTCGCCGCCGCCGGACCCGCCGCCGCCGCCAGCGTTGTCCCGGCGGCCGCTGCTGCGGTCGGTGGCAGGCGGGCTGCCGAGCGCGCCGTTCGCCTGCCCCGCCAGCACCCACAGCTCCTGCGCCGCCGGGTCCTGCCCCCGCCGCCGCGGCGGTGCGGCCTCCACCACCCAAGCCCCAGCCTCGCTGTCAGCACAGCTTGCGGCCCACCTGCCAGCCAGCCTCGTCCTGGGGCCCGTGCCTGTGCCGGGGGCGTCGTCTGCGACGCGGGTCGCGCGGCCGGTGGAGGGCCCGACCTCGGCCCGGCGGCCGCGCGCACGCGCGGCAGCGGCGGTGGCGGCGGCGGCGACCCCGGACTGTAGCGACCCCACATCCACCGCCGTCAGCAGCGCGCCGTCGGCCCCGCCTCCGCCAACGCCAGCGCCGAATTCGGGTGGCTGGGAGGGAGGTTGCGGGCCGCGGGAGCCGGAGCCGGCGACGGGGCCGCTGCTGCCGCTGGTGCCGGCGCGAGCAGCCGAAGTCGCCGCCCGCACGCGGCGAGGGCCGAGCGGCACAGGCAGCTGTCGCGTGTGGCGAGCGGGGGAGCGGCTAGTGAGGCTTGGCGGGGTCGCGGCGCGCGGCGCGGCCGGCCGCATGCTGCCAGCGCTCTCGCCGAGGCCGCGCTGCAGATGCGCTGTTGGTGCTGGCTACTGGTGCTGGCTATTGGTGCTGGCTGGCGAGCTGCGTTGCGAGAATGCTCGGGCGTTGTAGATGGTGCTGGGCCGGGACAGCAGCGAGCAACGGTGCGAGTGGTTTGCAGCCTAAGGCTACGCGTAAAGAAGCGTTGCGCCCAACAGGGTTATAACGGATTTGGGCAGGCCCAGGCACTGTCTGGTAAGGGCAGACCCGCGGGCCGGATGCGTGCTGCCAAGTACCCACGCCCATAGCCCCCACAATCCCCCACCCGCACTTGCCACCGTCCTCGCCATCCTGCGCCGTCCTCATTCAGGGCAAAAAACACAACGCCCCCTTCGACCGGCGCCCCAGCGATCATCTCCCCTCGAGCAGCGCCGCATGCGCCCTCGCCGCCGCCTCGACCGCCGCCGCCGGCAGCCCCTCCGCCGCCGCCGCCGGCGCCACCGCCGCCACCTGCTCCGGCGCCGCCGCCAGCAGCAGCGCACACACCTCCCGCGCCGCCGCCGCCTCCTGCTGCTCCCAGCCGCGCTCCCACAGCTCATCACCCGCCGCCCCGTGCCCCTCTCCCCGCACCCCTGCCGCCTCGGCCCCTGCTGCAGCCGCGTCCTCCTGCCGCCCGCCCAGCCGCTCGCAGCGAGCCAGCACCAGCAGCATGTGGCGCCACAGCGCGGCGGCGTGCGCGGGTGCACGAGGCCAGGTGGCGCGCAGCAGCGCGGCCGTGAGCGCCAGGGACTGCGCGGGCGGAGGGCAGGGAGCGGAGGGCGGGGGGCGGAGGGCAGGGAGAGCGCACAGCGGGTCAAGTTGGCCGGGACGCCCATCCTCGCTGCCGTCCCCACCTGTTGCCCTCCCTTCCTTGGCCCCCAGGCCACCTGCAGCCGCGTGGCTGCGTCCCTGGCGTTGATCGCGACGACCATACCGCCGTACTACACTGCCGTACTACACTGCCGTCCTACGCTGCACATTGCCGTCCTCAAGTGCCGTCCTGCACTGCCGGGTTCCACGTTCTTTGTCCCCGGTGACCCACCCCCGCCCCACCTTCAGCCGCGTGGCCGCGTCCCTGGCGTGCAGCCACTCCGCCAGCAGCGGCAGCAGGCGGGCGGCGTAGCGCAGCGCCGCCAGCCCCAGGCAGGCCGCCAGCCGGGCCCAGGCCGCCAGCAGCGGCAGCCTGCGGGCGGCGCTGTGGCCGCCGCGCTCGGCCTCGGCCAGCAGCTCGTGCGCGAGGGCGTGGTAGCCGGGGGCGCGGGGGTCCTTGCCCTGGCAGGCAGCGAGGGGAGGACAAGGGCGGCGGGACGGAGGGAAGGGGGCGAATGGAGGAGGAGGCTTAGTGCGCTGGCACAATCCACAGCCCAGGGCTGCCCTTGACATGAGCGCCCCTGCAGCTGCTGTCATGCCTTTTCCCCTCAGCCCGCCGCTGGCGCCCTACCGCCGCTACCTGCGGCCCCCTGATTACCTCGATCCGCCGCACCAGCGCCAGCGCCGCGGGGCAGGCCAGGTGCCAGAGGGGCTCCGGGCAGCCCACCAGCAGCCGCCGCGCCTCCTCCAGCAGCAGCTCACGGTGCCAGGACAGGTCTGGGCGGAGAGCAGGGGCACAAGCGGCGTCACAGCGGAGCTCTGGGGACCGACGACACAGCCATCGCTCGGCCGCCGAGGGCCTTGCAGTGCCAAGAACAGGTCTGGACGGAAAGCTGGGTCGGAGGGAGGCCGTGGGGGTAGGCAGGCGCTGGCGCTTGCCGCTGTGTGGTGCGGCGGGTTGCCAGGGGGGGGCGCAGGTGGAGGCAGGAGAGGGCAGGGGGTGGACCTCGGCCCCCCCGGGGGCCCCCCGGTCCAGAAAGGAGCCATCAAGGTGGGACACGTACCCGCCGCCAGGCACTCGGCGGCCGCGCCATGCAGCGCGGTGATGCCGTACGCTGCGGCCCCCGCGCAGGGGTCGTCGCAGGCCGCCAGCAGCGCCGGCAGGCAGGCGGCCAGCGCGCCGCCGGCGAAGGGGTGCAGGCAGCGCATGAGCAGCCAGGCCAGGCGCCGTGAGGCCAGGGAGCGGGCAAACGCGTCTGCGGGGGAAAGCGGGTTTGTGTGTGTTCAAGTTCAAGGAGCATACGGCCAGTGCCCTGTGTGTTTAGAAGCGGGATGGGATGGGGTTGGGGTGGACTGGGAGGCGCAGCGGGAGGGTTTGGCAAGTGGGAATGCGAGTGAGCGTTGTGATGAGGGGATGAGGGGGTGTGCTGCACGCACCCGGCCCGGCGTACGCCGTGATGGGCCCCTCCTCCAGGTCCTGCACGTGGCGCTGTACGACGACCGGACGGATCCAGTCCCGTACAATGTACGGCAGGCGGGCGGCCAGCAGGTCCTGCTCCATGACCGCCGCCTCGCTCAGCAGCGCCAGCGAGCCGCCGCCGCCGCTGCCGCCAGCGGCGCTCGCCCGCCGTAACGCCCGCGACGGCGGCGGGCTGGGCCGCACCGTATCACGCAGCGCCGCCAGCAACGCCTCGGCGGCGGCGCCGACGGCGCGCGGCGGCGCCCAGGGCGTCGCGAGGTCCCGCGGCGGCGGCGGCAGGCCCGGGTCGGCGGCCTCGTCCAGCCTTGCTTGCTGCTGAGGGTCCAGGGCCTGCTGCGGCCCCGCCGGCGGCGCCGGCAGGGCGTAAGTGGCGGCCAGCAGAAGCAGCTCGTCCACGAGGGCCGGCTGCAGCGCCCGCCACTCCTCCTCCGCCGCCGCCGCCGCTGCCACCGCCGCCGCTGGCCGTGGGTCGGCGGGCAGCTCCTCGATGACCACCTGTGAGCACGGGGGGTTGGTTGGCGGTTGGCGGTTGAAGGTTGGCTCAGCCGTACCGGGTGAGGCCGGCCCTGGGCGGAGGGGCGGGCCGGCACTGCACGACGCCCCACGCGCCACGCTACAGCGCTACATGAGGGCAATCAAGAGGCGAAGCGCCCCCACTTGCGCCCAAGCCCACGCAACACGGGCCCTGTGGCAGCCCCGCTCTAGCGCACCTGGGGCCGCTGCCCACTGGGGCTGGTCCCCTTGGAGCCCCGCGCCGCCGCGCCGCCGCCTCCCGCCTGCGGCCCGCCCTGGGCCGGCTCCTGCCCCGCCGGCGGCGCCGCCGGCACCTCGAGCGGCGACGGCAGCGCCGCCAGCAGCGCCGCCAACGCGGCGGAGCCGGCGGCGGCCGCCTGGTGGTGCTGGTCGGCGGCGGCGGCGGCGGGGCCAGAGGGGGTGGCAGGGCCCCCGCCCGGCTCCGAGAACAGCAGCTTGTCCGGGTCCTGTTGGGGGCACAGGTGGGGAGGAGAGCAAGGAGAGGAGGGGTCAGGTAAGCGCAGGTACGGGGAGCAGCGGGGAGCAGGAGTGAGTGGCTCGGGGAGCAGCAACGGACAGCAGCGTGTGGCTCCCAGGCTGCGGTGGCGCCGCCGCCGGCACCCACCATGATGACGCCCGCGATGCGCCGCATGAGACGGGCCAGCCGCGCCGCCGCCGCCAGCCGCTGCGCCACCGCCGCGCAGCCGTCATCGCCGCCAGCGTTGCCACTAGCTGCGCCGCCGCACGAGGTGACGCGGAGCGCCCCGGCGGCGCCTGCCGCCAGCGCCGCCGCCACCGCCAGCAGCCCCGCGCGGCTAGCTGGCGCCGGCGCCGCCGCCGGCGCGGGTGCGGTCGGCGGCGTGGTTGGGTGGGCGATGGGCGCTGCCTCAGCCCTGGCCACGAGCGCCTGCGAGCAGCACCGAGGAGCGAGGACCCTGCCTTCCGAGCTTCACCCCGCCTGCCGCCCGCCAGCCGCATCGGCCAGGAGCACCAACACACCTCAACCCCCTCTCCCTCACCGCACCTCGCACGCTGCATGCCGCCCGCTCCCAATCCCAGACGCGGCCCAACCGCCGCACCTCGAGGCCCGCCCGCCCGCCCACTGCCCAACCCCACACCCGACCTCACCGCCGCCCTTCGAGGCGCCCTAGCGCGCTCATGGGACCGCTTCCCTTTCTACTCTTTCTTGCAGACCTGAACCGGCGCGCCCAGTAACCCTTCACTGCACCCCAGCTCCCCCACCGCCGCACCTCGAGGCAGCCCAGTGCGCCCGCCGGCCCGAGCAGCCTGCCAGTACGACAGCACGCCGCCGCCACAGCCGCCGCCACCTCAGCCGCCAGCTCTGGAGTCGCACCGTCCCTGTCCTGCCCACCGCCGGCTCCGGCCCCGGCCCCGGCTCGGCTGCCTCCGGCTCGGCTGCTGGCGGGCGGCCCGCCGGCGGCCCCGCAGGCGGCGGCGGCGACGTCGGCGCCGTGCCTGGCGGCGTCGCTGGCGCAGGCGGCGGCGGCCAGCAGCAGCGCCTGCGCGTCCGCCTCGCCGCCCAGCAGGGCGGACCGCCCCACGTCGGGCTCCCGGCGCAGCGCCGAGCCCTCGCCGCCGCCGCCGCCTGCACCCGTGCCCGGCGCCGCCGCGGCCAGGACCACGTCCAGCGCCGCCGCTCCCGCCACCGCCTGTGGCGCAGCGCGCATGGGACCACGGCAGCCGTCAACGCAGCCAGACACAGACGACCAGTGCCCCCCTGCCACCAAGACCCCAATGGGGTCCCAGCCCCAGCCCCAGCCCCAGCCCCAGCCCCTGCCCCAGCCCCAGCCTCAGCCTCTTCAGCCCGGCCCCACCCGGCACAGGCGCCCCACGCCGTAGGCCGCCACGGGGCCGCCCTCCTCCGCCGCCACCGCCCCCAGCTCCGTGCACAGCTGCGCCACCGCCGCCCGCCAGCCGGGCTGCCGGCCATGCCGCTCCGCAAACGACACCGCCGCACGCCACACGTCGCCGCCGCCGCCGCCTGCCGCCGCGGCTTCTGGCGTTGCAGCGCCGTCGGCGCCGGCCGCGGCCGGCAGGGAGGCTGCATGGGCGGTGCGCAGGAGGGAGCCCGCCAGGCGGCGCCAGTCGCGGGGCGCCAGCTGCTCGGAGCAGCGGGCCAGCAGGGCCGAGGCGCAGTGCAGCGCGGCGGCGGCGACCCGGGGGTCGGCGTCCGCCTCCGCCACGCCACATGCGAGCTCCTGGCACACCGCCCAGGCGCTGACGCCGCCGGCGCCCGCCGCGGCGGCGGCGGCGGCGGAGCCGCTGGCCGCCTCAGCCCCTGAGCTGCTGTCACCATTGGTGGCAGCTCTGAGGTCCGAGGCCTCACTTGGGGGCTGGCAAGGCGCCGCAAGCAGCTCGGCGAGTAGCTGCACTGCCGCCAGCCGCACGGCCGGAGAGGCGGAGCGGAGGCCGGGCACGCCCTGCTTGCGGCAGGGGAGGCGTAGCGAGGAGGGGTTGGGGCGGGCTCAGAGCGGCAGGGCGTGGCGTAGTCGGGAAAAGGAGGGCCAACGGGGCCCTTCCGGTGCCCGCTGCCTGCCCCACGGCATGCTGCTGCTAATACGGCGTACCTTGAGACAGCTCCACAGAGGCAGGAGCCCCTCGCCTGGCGCCGGCGCAGAGCCAGAGAGCCGCAGGGCTTCTGCCACGTGACGCTGTGCTGAAAGCCAGGCCACCTGACAGTCGGGCTGCTCGGAAAGGTGGTGGCAAACCGCGGCGCCCGCGGGGCCGAGAGCGGGCACAGCAGCGGATGCCGCAGGTGACCGCGGAATGGGTGCGGTCGCGGTTGGGCGGGTTGCCGCAAGGAGCTTGAGCAGCTTCGCGGCTTGCTCCGACAAGCTAGAGAGCAGCTTCAGGTGTTCTGGCCGCCTCTCGCGGGTTAGGCATGGCCCGATGGCCGGCCAGAGCTCACTCAGCAGCGTGTATGCACGCTCCCTCTCAACATCACTGCTTTCACGGCTAGAGCCAGAAGTTTCTGATGCTGCATCTGAGAGAGCAGCCAGCAGCTGTCCGATCTCCGATGCCGCGCCGCGCACGGCAGCTTCGCGAGTGTCAGGGCTGCCATCGCAAAAACTTTCGTTAAGTGGGCTCATCTTGAAGCGCAAGGCCGCGGAAGCGGCATGTGTTACAAGGACATCGTGGAGGATGTATGGTTGCAGGTCGCACTGTAGACACGCTGTGAGAGCTAGTAACGGGCTGGCATCGGCGTCGTGCCTGTGCGCGGATGTAGTGCGCTCGGTGTGGAGGGCGCTGCAGTGTCACGGCACCTGGGTTACGGCACTGTACCCATCGCCAATCAGTCGCCAATGGGGAGGCGAGGGGAGGCAGTGCGCGCAGCGCGCCTTTTCTTTCAGAATGCCAACATTGCACATCACATCCCAGGGATCGTAGGGCTGCCCAGCAGCACACCTGGCGCATCCCTGCTCGGCCGTGTCTGCCTCATCACCTCTGCGGTCCGCTTCACAGCGCCGCTCCCAGCCCCATGCACACCACACCGCCTCACACCACACCGGCCGTGCCCAGCCAGCCCGCATCCTGCATCCCGCATCACTTGCCTACACTGCTCAGCTGTTTGCACCTCACGCGCATGCCTCTGGTACCCACCGCTTCCTCCACCACAACACCTCCGCTACCCCCACCTCCATTTCGCCGCACTGCTCTGTGCTCCCGCCTACCCAGATACACCCGTGCACCCATCACGACCCCGTCCTACACCCATTCAACACCACCACCACTACCACCACACCCTTCACCAACACCATCCGTGTTCTCCCCTCACTGCTGCGACTTGCGCCAGCCCGCCGCCACGGCCTCTGTCTCTGTGCAGAAGAACTTCTCGCCGTCCTTGAGGTCGATGCGAACGCTGTCATAGTAGCGTCCCGTCTTGACGTGGTAGATCTTCTCGCCGCTGGCGTTGATGTTGCCCTTGATGGCGGGCCCGTTGGCGCAGTTGGGCACCGGGTCGCCGCCGGGCGCGCTAGCAGGCTTGGGCGGCGTGAACGGCACGGAGCCGGCCACGGGGCCCGTCTCGCCGCGCTTGTTCTCCTTGCGCCACTCGCTTGGGATCTGACGGGGCGTGAAGGGCGTGCGGGGCCGAGGGCGGCAGGATCACGGCTGGTAGTGTGGAGCTGCGCACATGAACAGGCAGGTGGCAGGGCGCGGGTGGGGGTGCGCCGTTGAGCCAGCAGCGATGAGGCGACAGATGTGTTGAGTGGAGAGTGGCGCGGGTTGCTGTCCTTCGATTGTGAACAACAGTTGGCCCCAGTCATGCGTCAAACCCCGTGCTGCCACGTCAGCGCGGCGCCACGCTGCGCCCGCTCCGGTCCTCACCTGGAACTGGCCCGCCCAGATGCCCTTCTTGGCGGCGTGCGCGGCGTCCTCCCGCGCAATGTACTCCTTGCCGTACTGCCTGCAACACGCAGCGGCAGCGGCAGTCAGCGGCCCACATCAGGCGCACACCGTCCAGCACCACAGGACGTCTAGCGCCAGCTGCGTGGCCGGAGCTCACAGGTAATTTCTCACCTGTGAGCTCCGGCTGCCGCCAGCTGCGGCGGCATGGGCTGTGCAGGCACGCGGCGCGCCACCGGCGTGCTGCTGCCGCGCAAAAGCCTGTAGGACCCCGGCCCCACTTCTTCAAACCACCCAACCACCTACCTCGCCAGCTCTAGCCACCGCTCCCACCCCCATCGCCACGCGCCGTTCGACCACCGCAACCTTCACCGCTGCCGAACGTGTCACGTGCGTCCCTCCTGCAGTACACTGCCGTACCTGTAGGCAACCGCCAGGCCGTTGTCCACCAGCCAGCCGTTGAGGTCCTCGCCGTTGAGGTCGCAGACCGCCACGTTGCGGCCGTACTGGTCGACCGTCTTGACGTTGCAGCGCACCGGCGAGCTGCCGATCTTCTTGGCCAGCGCGTCCTTGCTGGTCAGGCCGCAGCCGTAGGCGGCGCCGCCCGGCGCCTGGCACTGCTGCGCGCTCTCCGGGGCGTCCACGCCGTACAGCCGGATGCGCTCGCCGTTGATTACCTGCGCGTGGTGGGGCAGGAGCGTGAGGGTTAGGGAGCGTGGAGGATGGGGAGCGTCGGGAGGACAGCGGGCTGGATGTGAGAGAGGAGGTGCGGGAGGCGGATGCCGTACAGCTGGATGCGTTCGCCGCTGATGGCCTGCACTGCGTGGTGTGGCACGCGTGGTGTGGGTTGGTGCGTGAGGGGTAGGTAGGGCGAGGAGGGTGGGGAGCAGCGATTGCGTGGAGGGAGATGGGGCCGGGAAGCGTGGGCGTGGGCATGTACATCAGCAGGCGGCTGCCGCAGGGTGCCGGGTGCGGCAGCAAGGGGCCGGGTGTCGGTTGAATGAACGGCAGGGACACAGGGAGGCGCTGAGGACGCGAGGGGTGTGGGTCGGCAGCGGTGAGGGCCATCGTGAGGGCCATCGTGGAAGCAGTCGTGAGGGCCCACGTGAGCCACGTACGTCGGGTTTCTGATGAGAGGCTGCCCGCCGATGGCCGCGTGCGGCCGAGTTGGCTGCATGCCAAGCCGGCTGTGCTGCAGAGCTGGGGTCGTAGCTGTACCCATGTTGGGTGGTAGCCAGAGCAGCAGTGCACGCGTGCAATGCGTTGGTGGAGGAGGGGGAGTTTGGAGGAGGGGTTGCAGGGGTTGCGCACCGGCGAGCGAGGGGGACGGGTTGGGCCACGTTTCCGGGTCGCTACCCTGCGCGACGCGACCTTGCCTACCAGAGTATCGCCGTCGACCACGCGAGCGGGCCCGGAGATGACGCTGGGCGTGTTTGCTTGCGCGCCGGATGCAAGCACGACGAACGACGCGACGCCAGCCAGCAGCGCGCGGCTCATCTGACCCGCGATTGAGGAGCTGTTAAGGGCAGGTTGAATTGGTGGACAGCGCTGTTGGTACTGGGCGAAGCTTCCCGGCGGCAGCATCCATGTCGCGCTTTTGTTCTCACCGCGCCGAGTCCTCGTGAGTGGCCTGGCAGACTGGGCGAAACGCTGCGGCGCGACCGCGCACCGTGCGCGCCGCTCCGTTCGCGCGGGTCGCGGGCATGTTGTGGCGGAGGGCCATGTTCGCGTACTAAGCTACCAGCAACGGGCAACAGCGCAGACTCGCCGATGACGTGTAGAGCTCAAGTAAGCGGTGTATGCGGGATAGGGGGCGGTGCTGCGCTCTTATGAAGGAGCGGGGCGGAATGGGGGGCGTCGGGGGAAACCAACACGTGCCATGCCAGAAGCTGGCGCGTTGCCCCCTCAGGCACCTACACCCCGTTCCATGTCCCACACCCGCACCACACTGCTGGCAAGGCCATGGCGCTCAGGTGGCCCCCCTATGCTGCGTCAACAGAGGATCACCCTCAACCTGGTGGCGTCTGGAGCACCCGCTTCGTGCGCTGCTCTGCGGGGCGCACAGCCATCATAGCTGAGCCTGCGGCCGTTGGGAACATGACACGGATGGCTGTCCGAGCCTGATACGTTACAGCGGTGCCCGGAAGGACGCACACGACACCGCCCCAGCTTCGCCATCCTCCGCATCACACCCACCGCCGTGCATAGTACTGTTGTCGCGCCAAGCATACCGAGAGAGTCACGCGACAACCGCACCAGGGCATCCCACAAGGCACGACGCCAGCTCCAGACGGCGCCAGATGGCGTCAGATCGCGAACCGGTAGCGCACTGCAGTCAGGGTTTCAGCCCGCACCAGCGGCCGGGGGCCTGCAGGCGGGGCGCCACGACGGCGCCACCGCACCGCACCGTCCCGACACACGTGCGTACTATACATAGCGCCATCTAGCGTACACGGCACAGCGTGGCTGCCGCCGTGCGATAGAAGAATAGAGTGCTTGCTTCTGGGCCCGGCGCGGAGGCGCCGGGCCAACGCAACACAGCGAGCCGCAACACGGTTGGCGGCCCTAGCCGCCCAGCTCGCATGCCTTTTGAGTGCGTGCATCGCGTCTCCTCTCAGTCGCCTTCAAGCCCAATCACACACGCACACACGCCGTACCACGGCGCGCACACATTTAACACGAGCACGCAAGCCACCACAGCCAGCGGCCGTTGAGAGTCCGAAACAAGGAGGGGAGCAAAGGCTAGCAACCATTGCGATACGTAAAACCGCCGCGGTGCGGACGCTTCGCGCTCTGTCAGGCGGGGGCCCCACATTTGACACTGCAAGGGGCCACACCAGCCAAGCGCAAGCGAGCCGCAAAGCGCGGCAGATAAGAGTCCAAAAGGGAGCATGAAGCCCCGGCCTGCCCGCCATAGCACACATGAGTTGGGAATGGCGCAAGCATAAGCCGGGGTGCGTAACGGGGGCCCGCCAGAAACGCACGGCGGGCCCCGTACAAGAGACCAGGATATCAAGTATCCATTGCTCCGCCAACACTGATAGAGACTGATCTTCTCATGCGCGTCGGCACGTGTGTGTGCCTGCGCATCCATCGTCCGACGATTAGGGATTCGGCCCCCGCTATCGCCATGGGCGCGCCGGCGCCCGCAAGAGCCGAACATGTTCTGCCCGAGTTCGGATCCGATCCGCGTCACGGGATCGCTACCAATAGCAAGCCGACAACGGCCCGCTGCGCCACTTCTGTCCCCGGCACCAACCACGAAAGATCTGCGCAAACTGAAATACGGACTTCCTGCCGCTACCTGCGCAAACACCCCCACGCAAACTACGTAGGCGCGCAGCTCGAAAGCCCTGGGCCCCAGCATCCCCTTCCCCCCCCACACACACAGGTGCGCAAACAGCACACCAACCGCAAGCAACGCGGCATATGCCTTTTACGAGTCGCGCTCCTGCACTTAGGTGTGCTCGACTCAAGACCGCCACTCAACGCTCAACCGCGATCGATCCGACGCCACGACGCGCCCGCACACCGACGAGTGATCGCGCACACACACCCCACACACACACCAACCGCGCAAAGACATAGCCTCTCGTTCCGTCGCCCCGCCAGCAATGAGCGGCGGGGCCAGCCACACCAGGAGCTGCTACTCGCTCCCTTCCTTCCTCTCATCACAGCTCTCCCAGCACCTCGACAGACACTCGATGCGCAGGAGCCCTCTGCCTCCACGGCGCCTCACACATGCTCTACACGCTACTTGTACAGCCGGGCTCCGGGAGTCCAATCGTCTCGTCCGTACGTTGTACGTCACGCAAGCGCCCTCCAGTCGCACATCACACGCCCACTCCAGTGCAGCGCCCGCAAGCGGCGCACGCGCCACCACCCATACACGCCCTCTCGCCCCTCGCCTCAGCGCCGCTGCCGCGGTCCGTGAATCGACCGCGCCGCGAGCCCAAGTCGGGCCGCCTCAGATATCTCATCGCGTCAAACGCCTCCGCTGCAACCGCCCCAGCCACTACCGCTGCCGCTCACTCCCTCCACCACTCCAAGCGCCACTCCAAGCGCCAACGGCCGCGCCGTCCCATCCGCAAGGGCGCCAGGCCGCCGCCGGCGCGCCGCCCCATTGCTGGGCGGACCCACCGGCGGCGCGCTCTACGGCGCCCTCACGATAAGCTCGAGCCACGTTCTGGGAGCAGTAAGCCGAGCGAGCACATGTAGAGTGCCCGCCGTCACCTCACCTCACCTCACCTCGTCACCTGCGCAGGCCGCGCTGCTGCCAGGCGGCACGGGGGCCAGGCCTCACGCCGCATGCAGCTCAACTCCAGGCCGCCGCGCCACGACCACCGCCGCCTCGCGTGACCACGGGCCCCATCCATCACGACGACATGGAGCCCGAGTCGGGCAGGCCGCACATTTCCCTGGCCGAAGCAAACCACGGGTGCGCCAGCGCCTGCTGCGCCGTCAGCCGCCGCGCCGGGTCCTTCTCCAGCAGCGCGCACACCAGGTCCTTGAGCTCCTCGCTCACGCCGCGCCAGGCGCCGCCCGCAAAGAGAACGGGGTTATAGCGGATGGCCGTCGCTATGTCGTCCATGCTCATGCAGCCCTCCAGCTGCGCAATGGGCTCCAGCCAGAAGGGCAGCCGGTCGCGGGCCACCAGCATGTAGAGCATGCAGCCCAGCGCCCACCTGTGTTGAGGGAAAGGAGATGGACAGGCGGCATGTGGGTCGGGGCCATATGGTGCCGACTGAGCAGCGCTGCGCAACGCGGGTCCCCGGGCCCCCTCCAGGCCCAATCGGTGCAGCAGACAGGTGCCAGCGAAGCGCGGCGGGGCTCACATGTCAGCGGGCAGGCCGTAGGTTGAGGTGAGGATCTCGGGCGCCAGGAAGAGCGGCGAGCCGGCCAGGCCGCGCAGCTGCGACGAGCCGGACACGAGCTGGCTGCAACCGAAGTCAATCACGCGGACGTTGAGGCAGCGCGGCTCGGGGTTGCTGGCGGCGCAGGGGTAGGTGTCCTTGAGAATGACGTTGCCGGGCTTCAGGTCGCCGTAGTAGATGCCGTGCGCATGCATGTCGCACAGGAAAGTCAGCACGCACCACGCCACCTGGCTGATCTCGGACTCCGTCAGCGCGCCGCGGCTGTCCAGCATCTGCTGCAGGCTGCCGCCGTGGCACTTCTCGCTCAGGATGTAGTAGTTGTCGAGGTCCTCCTCGATGGCGACTGCATGTCGGGGGAGGGTTGTCGGCGCAGACGGCGTGAAGCGGCAGGTTGCGGCGGGCACACAATTCTGAATAGTTGGGAGTCACCGACGCGCGTAATAAGGTGAGCTAAAGGGTGCAGAGGCGCGACGGTGCGAGGCGGGCTAGGGCTAGGGGCCTAGGGCGGCCGAAGGGCCAGGGTTTGAAAGCCCCTGGGAATCACAGGACGATGCCCGAGGGGCGGCGGCACGATTTGCACCAGGCTTGCAGCCGTCTCTGCGCAGGCCGGGTGACGCTGCCAACGCACGCGCGCAACGCACCGAATCGGCCGGCCTGTTGCGAAGCCGCGCAAGCCCGCTTCCAGAGTTGGGCCTGCGTTGGTAGATAGGGTGTGCGTAATTGAATGTGTTGCGGCTGGAATCCGGGTAGGTTCTTGCAAAACGCATTGTTACACGACTAACCGGTCACCGGGACCCTAGCGATGCGACCATCGAGGCTGCCCTGGGCCCTACCTCACGGTTCAGGGCAGTCCGCTGCGAGCGATTAGAGTTCGCGGTCTTTGAGACCACCTTGCACGCGAGCGCCTCCCCACTGCGCCGGTCGACCGCTGTGACGACGGTGCCCATGGCGCCCTGCGGCATCATCAAGCATAATTCAACCCGCTGGCATCACAGTCGAGGCCCTGCGGCCAGGTCCCTGGACCTTGACCCTCGCACATAGCCCATGAGCTCAGGGGCTTGCCTGTCCGAGTTCAGCTCCGAGCGCGTATCTGCTCAGGAAGGTTTCCGCTGGTGATTGAGGCGCTGACCCCCACACAGGAGAGAGCGGCAGAGTCGCCGAAGATGAGCCGAACGTCGGTGCAGAGAAGGAAGCCGCGGCGGCCAGCGGCGCGGGGCCACGCGGACTAGAGCATAGAGGCCCCGCATGATGCACTGGTGGCACCAGCGGCGCTAGATGTGGCACTGAGCCGGTCGCGAGCCGAGCGCGGAGCACATGCCTCGACATGTGGTGTGTTGTTTGGCTGCGTCGATGATTGCGTGTAGTGTTTACTAAGAAGTATTTGCGAGTGTGTGCGAGTGTGACAGTAGGCAGAGTGTAAAGGGTGAACGGGGCTTGCTGGGTTCAAGGACTGCCCAGCTCGGCTTGCTGCCGTACACCGGCTGGCATTCCCACTTTCTCGGTGCTTTCCATCCTCAGCAGTCGCCACGGGCTCGCTCGCGCCTTCGCATCTCCTGCTTTTATTTGCAGCAGGTTGGGCGCGTCACCGCATGCCGCGACACGTCAGTCCAAAGCGCACCCTCCCACGATCGCGAGAGCGATCGATGAAATAACATGAAATAGTTGATGCTGCCAATCTTGCGACAGCAAGCCGACCGGGCTTTGCGAAACTGCCCGCGCCTGCCTGCAACTACCTCAGCTCCAACCCGCCCGTGCGCACGGCCTCAGCTCGGCTCATGGCCCAGCTCCCGCCATCCCGGCACATCCTCGATCTCGCCACTCCCTCACATCGTGTTACTGGCATTCATTTAGTGGCATTCACGCGGCTGTGCCCTCCCCTGGTCAGGAGGAGGCCAGGGGAGGCCAGCCAGGGGCAGGTGGTCCTCCTGCCTCCTCCTGCCCGTGGTGCCGTCGCCCTGTCCCCGTGCCTGTCCCGTGCCAGGGCCCTCGCTTGCGCAGGCCGGATGGCTCGGTCGGAGTGGACCTGAATCGGGAAGCCGCTTTCCCGGCAGCCCCAGCGTGGCAGTCACCCCCGAACGTGGCGCCCAACAGAGGCACGCCCCCCGTGTCGCTTGCTTAAGCATTAGCATGATAGCTGCACCGTCCCTGGCCCAAAGCATTAGCAGCATGCTCGGTGTATGACTGCCAAGGTAACCTGGGGGCCAGCCCGAGCATGACCCCAGGCTGGTTCCCCGACTTTCCGGCAGAGCATGGAACAAAAGGATTCCGCGCAGTTAAGGTGACAGGCCCGCTCCCAGTGTCGCGTTGTCACGCCGGAAACCGGGTCCAGCGTCGCCCTAGCGGGCAGGGCACAAACAAAGGTTGTTGGCTGGTGTCGACAGGCTGTAGATGCAGACGCTGTCTACGGCAAGGATGCCAGAACGCGCTGCAGAACGAGCGGCTGGCAGCTGTAGCGCCGCGGCAACGCAGCGGCGCGCAACGCAGGTTCTTCGTCGTTGCAGCTCAAGACGGGGCAGCTCTTCTAGAGGTATACTAGCTAAGACGTCTGGTGGATGGTGGAGGTAACGATAGCGGTGATCACGCGCAAACCGGGCTTCAGCGTATGGACTGGCACAAACGGCGAGCTTACAGAAGGCTCTGGGGCAGCAATCTGTCTATGTGTGTGAGTTAGCGTAGCGTAGGTGCAA
>BDDC01000250.1:19483-39660 GCA_001662425.1 Chlamydomonas sphaeroides | reverse complement strand
GGCCCCCCCCCCCCCCCCCCCCCCCCCCCCCACGCGTATGCTGCACGCTGCCCGGCCCCGGCTTGCCGCCACTGCAGCGGCCACCGTGCCCCGCATGCACCTCCGCTGTGAGGATAGGGTCGCGCGCGAGCACGACCACTCGGGGCCTGGCGACGCTGCTGCGCTGCTGCGCTGCTGCGTTGCTGCGGCGGGGATTCCCTGCTGCGGCGGTGAAGACCCGGGCGGCGCCGCACCTTTGCGAACTCGGCGTCGCACTGCTGCTGCAGGTGCTCGCGCAGCTCTGACTTGGACTGTATGGAGGCATTGAGGCGCTCCTGGGGGCAGGATGGGCAGCGGGCGGGCAGCGGGGTGGTGGTGGGCGGGGGGGGCGGGAGGTGGACCTTAGAGCATATGCCGTCGTGCAGCGGCCCTGGCGGCGCGCTGGCGCTGGCACTGCGAGCCGGCGGCTGCCAGGCAGCACGTGCTACAGTGGGCCCCCGGCGTGGACGCACCAGGTTTGGCGTGATGTGGGTCTTGATGGTCTCGTTGATGGTCTCCAGCTCTCTCTGCGGGGATGTAGCGGGCAGCGGGGTTTGGGAATGAGGATGCGCAGTGCAGCAACGCAGCAACTGTTGTACGTGGGGGCGGCCGAAGCAGGCAGGGGGCCGGGGGTATGGGGGTTGCGTCGACCGCCCGGGCAGCCTCAGCCACCCTGCTCTGACGTCCACGCGGGTGCTTCACTGAAAGCCTATGTGCGTGCCAGGCCAGGCACGGGGTAGCGCTTCTGGGGAGCTTGAAAGTGGGAGCTACGGACGCCGGCGGCTGTGTGGACAGCGTCTTCGTGCTGGCGGCATTGGAGGGTGTGGTGGCGGGGCGCGAGACGGCCATGGGCGATGGGCGGTGGGCCAGTAGGGTTGAGGGCAAGGCCAGGCGCGTGCCGCTCAACGCGGTCACGAAGCCCACATGCGGAGCAGAGGAAGGCATTGGTGGCGAAGGTTTTGGCGGGGCCTTGATAGACTTTGACCTTTGGTATGGAGGGTGCGCGTTGCGGTTCAGGCCTGGGTTGGGCCGAGCAGATCGTGTGCTCCCCACCTGCGCCTCCTCGATTTCTTCTTTCCGTTTGATCTTCTGTAACATCATTTTATGCATGCTTTGGTCCAGTTGCTGCATGCAGGAATGACATGGGCGAACAGGAAGCTAAAATTGTGAGAAAGATGTGTGCCGGCTGCCGACAAGGGTGAAAGAGGGTGTGCCTATCGGGCCTCCACGGCACGAAACCCCAGCTTCCCAGTAGCCTCCCCTTCACCATGTCGCAGCATTTTCTGGCAAGCACCACCGTCCCACCGTGATCAACCGTGTAATGAACTTGGGGTCCCGGCGCATGAGGATTTTAATCTTCTCTGGGTCGCGCGTTAGCGCTGCCGGGTCAAGCTCCTGCGCGCCTGTCCCACCACTCATGTTGCCTTGTTGCTCGGCGGTAAGGTTGGAGTGCGCTGATAGTGGAACAAACTCGTCGCACGTCAGCAGCGCCTGGCTTTCCTTGTGAAGGTTTTGGCACGAGAAGATAAGAGCAGAAAAAAGCTTGCCTTACAACGAAGGTCGCGTTTCGAAGGAAATGCAAGAGCGGTGAAAGCGGCGGTCGTCCTGTAAGCGAAATGAGCGTGTGTAGGCGATAGAGAGGCTACAGATTGATGCCTGCCTAATGCGACAAGTTACCTGTGTCCCATGGGCGAACTCATCATGTGCGCCCAGTCCCCGACTAGGGGCGCCCCAGTCCCCGACACGCCCCGACCGGCCCCGACGCTCCCCATCCAGCCCACGAGCGCTCACAGCCGGCGTCAGAGTACGTATGCATGAAATATGATAGTGACACGGACTGTGCGCCTGTGGTAATGACAGGGTTAGCCGTGATCCTACAGCGGTCGCCAGGGCAGCGCAGGGCTCAAGGCGTGTGCAGGGCTGAGCGCCTCACGTTATCTGGCGTTACCTGCTTCATAGCCTGGTGCCGTCTTGCGCGTGTGGTCACACGGTTGCTCCATGCCTGGTTGCCTGCGTTCCGACCCTGGCCTTCTTGGCGCCGGTTCGCTTGTTAGTGCGGACGAACGTCGCCTGTGCTGGCGGCCCCGTTCGGCAAAGTAGGGCTTTCCCCACGTTCCCCACCCCGTGCCTGTGCACCAACCCTTCCGGTCGCCCCGCGGCCTGCGCACTAGCGGCTAGGCTACCGAGGCTTACGGGAGCAGGGAAAGCGCCCAGGAGCGCCTGAGACGACAATACTGGAATATCCCGGTGCGACCTCCCGAGCTCCTTAGCTCGCAACACGACGACAAGATGGGTGCCTTACAGAAGAATGCTTATAGCGCAGCTGCTGCGCGTCAACCCTTAGACACGGTGCCCAATTGCCGCGTCAAAGCCCCAGCCCAAGTGCACAAAATGTAGTCGGAAATGCCCACCCACTGCGACGGGGCGGACAAACAGCCCCCGTAGCATTATGGGGCCTGTACGGAGAGTCGCACAGGCCACAGTCCCCACATCTAGCACCAGCCCCGGGGCATGGGGCGCAAGAAGATCGGACGTCGGCCCCAACACCAGCCGACGAGTCCCTTTAAGAGGTGCCCCACTGATTACGTACGGTACCGCCGCACAGCCACACAAACCGCCAGACATAGAATCCCTGCACCTCGGCCGCACAGCAGCAGCCGACTAGCGCATCGGCATAGTGACTCAACAAGTCGACAGAGGAAGCAGCACCGCAATCTCCGTGCAGATACCGTGCTGATACCCCCCACCCCCACCCCCAAAAAGTACCGTACCGCATCCCCCATCCGATCACCGACAGCGCGCAGCCGCCGCGCAGGCCAGCAGGCGTCCTCACGGCGCGCAGACCACGCACTCTCTCACTTCGACGCCTCCTCCGTGCAAGCGACCTGCAGAATGCGCGATAGCCGCGCAAACGCCACAGCGAGCGAAGAGCGTAGCAACCAGCGAGTGCCACCAAACCATTGGTACAGGGTGTTAGTGAAACCAGGCGAAGGGTCCGCCACGTACGGTTTTTCATTTGCATGCTAGCCGACGCCGAACACGACCCCACAAACGCACCGCTATCTACACGACCGGCACGCCACGCTCAATTCCACCAATGCGGGCGAGGCATGTCCTGAGCGCGCTGCACTGTCTATGCGGAGCATCCAGGCGAAGAGTACCCGCACGCGCGCCCACCGCGTCCGTGCGCTCCTCTAGGCGCTGGTGGGCGCATGTAGGGTGCCTTCCAGCGTATGAGCGAAGATGCATGAGGACGTCAAGACGATGATGCGAACACAAACAGCAGCAGCCTATCGCCAGTGCCAGAGAGCCGACACAATGGCACAACCGCGCGGAACCCCATGTGATGCGCTACGCCAGTCGTACTACCTCATTCGTATGACACCGCCACCCACTACATGCCACCCCCGGAAAACAATTCCGATTAGCCGACTAGGCGGCCGCCCACGCATCGCCGTCGGGCCTGCGGCGCTTGGCGGCACGCGCCTGTGCGTCAGCCAGCGCCGCCAGCGCCGCCTGAGCCTCGGCCACACCGTCCCTGGCGCGGACGGCACCGGCCATGGCCGACGGACCCTGGCCGAACACGTCCGCACCCTTGCGCCCCCCGTGGCACAGGCTGGGGTCCTGCTGTTTGTAATATTCACCAGTGTTGGCGGTGCCCGCGCCCCACCCGAGCTGCCGAGCCGTGGCAGCAAAGCCGGGCAGCGGCTGCTGCTGCGCACCAGCTGCAGCCTGGAGGCTCGGCGCCTCCTGGACGGCCGCGAGCTCCGCCGCGGCCGCAGCGAGCAGGTCCAGAGGGTCGTACCCCGCGGCACCGCTGCCGTCTCCGGCCTGCTCGCACGCCGGGGGCAGGCCCGTGTTCGAGGCGGAGCACTTGCGGCTCGGCTGCGTTGCCAGCAGCACCGAAGGCGAGGCATCTGTGGCGGCCAAGGAGCAGGGTAGCGAGGGCGGGCGCGTGCGTCAGCAGGTGGCGGTTGTTGCATGCGGGGCGCTTGCGACCAGCGCTAGCGACCGCAACGACACCCCACGCGACACGAGGGACTCACCGCTGAGGTCGAAGTGGCGCGTCTCGGGCGAGGCAGGCGGCCGCCGGGGAGCTTCCAGGCCCTCCAGCTGCGCGGCCATGGCCTCGGGCATGCGCCCCCATTCCGCGGGCGCCGGCTTGGGCTGCGGCGGCAGGGGGTTCGTGGCCGAGCTGCGGCCACCGGCTCGCTTCTCTGCAGCGGCGCGCTCGCGGCGGGCGGCGGCCGAGAGGGAGCACTGCGGGTTGGGCAGGCGCAATGGCAACCAGGGAGCAGGGTGTTCAGAAATAGGTAGCTTGGCAGGCAGGAGCAAATGCTCAGGCATGAGCACGAACCACACGATGCGCGGCGGCGCGTGGTCGCGGCCATATCACAATGCGCTCGGCAGCCCTGCCGCGGCCCTACCTTGTGGTGCTTGCTGCGGAAGAGGCCGGCGCTGCAGCGCGGGCAGAACGTCAGCTCCAGCCCGTGCCCACGCTCCTTGCCGCTGCCGCGCACGTCGGGTGACGCGCGATAATGGACCTGCAGGGGCCGGGGCGCAGAGCCTAGCACGTCAGCGCCAAAACACGCCACCCCGCTCACCGCAAGCACCCCTGCGGCACGCGCCGGCCCACAAGCGGACGAGCGCCGCCGGCCTACCTTGAGGCGCCACAGCTCTTTGAAGCTGCGGTTGCAGCCGGGGAAGGGGCAGAAGATGCGATCGTGCATGTCGTCACCGGCACCACCGTCCTCGCCGCAGTCCTGCGAGCCGGCGACGTCCACGTCCGCCGATGGCGCCTCGCCCTCGGTCGTGCTAGGCGAGCCGCTGGTTTCCGCCGCCGCCGGCGGCTCCGCCGCCGCCAGCAGGCGCGCAGACTCGGCCGTGGGCTGCCACGCGAGGGACTTCGCGTGCACCGGAGCCAGCAGGCTCGCCGGTAGCGGCGCCGCAACGCCGCCGGCAGCGACAGAGCTGCTGGCGAGGCCGATGCGGGAGTCGTCCTGCGGCGAGAGCATGGCCGTGGGGGCCGTGGACGCCCTGTCGCCAGTGTGCCGATCGGCGCCAGCGCCGCGCGTGCCGGCATCCGCTGCGGACACCTTCGCGGCGGCCACCTCAGCTTTGGTGGCGACGGCGGCGGGCACGTGCGGCAGCACGTCGCTGCCAACTGCAGCAGCCACCGTCCGGAGGAAGGACGCCGCCGCTGCCAGGCCGAACGCCGCCGTCGTCATGCCAGGCTTGCCGGGCTGCGGGTCATCCATGTCGCCGCCCGGAGGGCCACCGGCCGCCGCCGATGCCGCCGAGGCCAACACCGCAATCGCCTCGTCGCCGCCGACACCGTTGGCGGCCTTCAGGATGGCGGCGAGCACGTCCTCGGCCTGCAGGCGGGCGACCATGCCCGCGGCCGTGGCTGCAGCGTCCGCCGCTCCGCGCGGGGCTGGGCCGCCGTCGTGCGGTCCCGCAAGCACCTGCAGCAGCGAGACCAGGTCCGCCAGCCCATCGCTGACATCAGCGCGACGAGCTTTCGCTGGCGCTCCGGCGGCGCCGGACTTGGGCGCCGCCCCTTGCCCGCCCCAGCCGCGGTGCCCAGACTCCAAGTCGTGGCCAGAGGCGTGGGCCGGCGCGGCTGACGCCGGCTGGCTCGGCCCGCCAGCGCCGACGCCAGAGTCAGAGGGATGCGCAGGGACCGCCCGCGCGCCGCCGGCGCCTGGCCGGCTGGGCGGTGCCGTCTTAATGCGGCGGGCGGTGAAGGGCGACGCCATGACCACCGCCGCCGCTTCAGCGGCGTCCGCTGCCTGGGCCGCTGCCGCCGACCTCAACGGCTCCAACCTGAGGCGCGGCTGCTCTGCCCCGCCGTGCTCGTGCCGCTCACCTAAGCGGTGGTGGCAGCGCTGGCAGGGCACGCCGCTGGCCTGCTCCTCGCGGCATACGTCCAGGTCAGCCGAGCTGTGCGAGGAAGACCCCGAGGCGCAGCGGTGCAGCATGCGTGCCGGCAACGTCGCCGCGCCATCGTTGCTGCTGCCAGCGCCGTCAGCCTCCGTGGCCCTGCCGCTGCGCAGCACGCCCGTTGCGCTGCTGTGGGAGCGCTCGTCGGCCGCGTCGCATTCCTCGCCTGCGCGCACAGCTGCCGGTCCGCCGGGGCCTGGCGCCAAGCGGGCCGCCGTGGTGTGATCTTCGTCGCTGTCAGAAGCCAGGTTGACGACATCGTTGCGGTGTGCGCCGGCCCCACGCAAGGCGTGGATGCCGAGCATGGCCTCGCCGAGGCTGTGCAGCTGCAGCGGGAGCGTTTGCGCAGTCAAGCCCTGGCCGTGCTGGGGCGCCGTGCGTGAGCGTGGGTCCGGGGTGAGCCAGTCGTAGTGATGCTGCACAAGGGGCTGCTGCTGCCAACGGGAGGCTGTCGACGGTTCCGGTGCGGCGCAACCGAAGTCGACGAAGCGCTGCGTCGGTACTTCCGGGCGACTGTAGCGGATTTCTGCAGTGGGCATAACCGCTGTGCGCAGCCCAACGGTACGCAAGATAGGCGCAGGCTGCGGCCACGCCTCCGCTCTGTCCAGGTAGCTGATAACGAGACCGTCATCAGGGCCTGCTCGCTTGACGGGACGCTGCAGCCAGGGCCCGACATGTGGGAGTTCTCCTGGCACTGTGTTATACTTCGCCGACTGCGCGCGGGCCTCTTTCAAACAAGCATCGACGGCAGGCTCTTGCATCGCGGCGAAGTCGCGCGCAGATACGCGAGAAGCTGGCGCTCCCCGCGCCGGTTGAAGCGGTAGCTGGCGGGGCATGCCACGCCCCGCCGCATCGTTTAGACCGAAGAGGCTCGGCAACGGCTCGACGGTCACGCTGGCGCGCGACACGTAGCCGCCTGAGCGCTCCTGGCCAATGTTGAAGCCGTGTAGCTGCTGGCGGTTAGGCATCGCTAGCTGCAGGTGCCAAGGTTGAATAGTGAAGGCGCGGGACGGTACTCCATACGCGGTGAGGTGAGGTGTGGAGTGCACCGCTCAACCAGGCGCCAAGACCCTACGCTACTGTTATGGGGCAGTAGATACTCGCGGAGGTTGTATGCGGCTCGGTTGCCAAACGGCGGTTCTCCCTGGGAAGTTTGTGACCTCGTGGCCCCTTTCAGAGTTGAGTCCCGAGAGGTGTGTTGCGCTGTAACGCAGCAAGCGGTGTGACGGCGGTCGCGTTCTGCGGCAGGCCGGCAGCGTATCGGAAAAATCATGGGATCAGTTCATTTTTCGTAGATGAGCGCCCTTTCGCAAGTGCCGCCACGAACACAACACCATCAAGAACAGCAACATTAAGATCATTGAGAGGGCAAAGGAGGCAGCGGACGGACCTGGTAGAAAGGTGTATTATGCGTTGCGCCGTGGTCTCTGGAGTTGCCAAACGACATGGCATTGGCAAAGCAATCGTTGATGCTCTTATTCGTCGTAACTACCGGGTTATCGGCTGCGATTTGGCGGGCCCCGAGTATGCCATTGACTCACCTTACTTTTCTTTTGTCAACGCGGACATACGACAAGAATCGAGCGCTCGCCAACTTGCCGAGCACGTACAGCAGGAGTGCATGGCCCACGGAGGAAAGCTTCACGTGAGGGGGGCGGCGGGGTGGGTGGGGCCTGGTGGGGCACGGGTCGCACGACTTACCGTGACTTACCCTGTCAGTCCCCTTGGACCTACCTCTTCCAAGTCACATCGCTAGTTCGCATCCCATACCTGCAGGTGCTCGTGAACAATGCAGGCCTGCCCACTGCGCTACTCGGGGCGGACCCCGTTGCCAGCTGGCATGACTTCATAGCTACCAACCTGACAGGTGCGATGCAGCCTACTTGCTTTGTCAGCCCCGCCCCTCCTGGCCCTGGCCACCTCCCACGCCATTCACAGCAACACCCGACACGCCGGCCACCAACCTCCTTCTCCTCAACTCTTCCACGCATGCCGCCCAGAGCCCACGCTCGCGCACACGACGGAGCTTTGGTTTCCATGCTCCTGCGTGCATCGTGCAGAACTACGCACATGCGTGCCGCGTGCGTTTCCATCTCCCGCACGCCCCATCCCGCGGCGCTGCGCACCGCAGGCGCCTTCCTCATGACGCACCACCTGCAGCCGCTGATGGAGGAGGGCGCCTCGTCAATCATCCACATCGCTTCCACGCGCGCGCTGCAGTCCGAGCCGGGCTGCGAGGTGCGATGTCGTTAGCGCGGGGCGCCGGCGGGTACACGCGCCGGGCCAGCATGGCTCTCCCCTTACTTGCTGACCAGCAGAACAGCCGCTGGCTCTTGCGTGGATGCTGCTCCCCCGTGCCCTGCACTGGGCTAGCTGCGTGGGCACTGCAGCAGCCTGCAGCCAGCAGCCCCCATGGCACACGTGGACGCCGAAAGCAGTGCTAGCTGGGCGGGCGGGCGCAGCAGCGGTCCCGCTCAGCTGGATGTCTGGGCCACAGCAGCCTAACGTGCCACGAAGCCGTGCTGTTCCTGCTGTGCAGCACCTGGTTGGTCACGCGCGCCCGAGCGGCCACGCGGCACGTTGGCCCCGCCGCATGCCGTCCGCAGGGCTACGCTGCAGCCAAGGCGGGGCTGCTGGGGCTCACACACGCGCAGGCGGCCACGCTGGCGCGGCGCACGCGCGTGAATGCGGTGCTGCCCGGGTGGATCGACGTCAGCGGCGGGGCCGAGGCCATCAGCCAGGAGCAGCACGAGTGGCAGTGGACGGGTAGGCGCGGGTCCGCAGGGCCAGGGGCACCGGCCGGTGACGTGACGCACGGGCCGGCGGGGCTGTTGCTTGCTTGCAGAGGCGTGCTTGCGCCTGCCTGCGTGTGTTCCAGTGTTAGGTAGAACACGTGTGTGTGTCGCCAGGTAGCGTTCTTATTCGGGCGGCCCCACAACGTCCCACACCAGCGAGCGGCGGGCAGGGCTGATGCTATGACAGCTTGCATGCGCGATGCGTGTACGGTATGCTCCTAGCTGTCTGCTGGGCGCCTCCCTCGCTCGTTATGTATGTTGCCCCGGCTGCGTACCGGCTGCCCGCCTGCTGCCGTGCGTGCACGGCAGGCCGTGTGGGGCAGCCCGCGGACGTGGCGGAGATGGTGGCGTTCCTGGCCGACGACAGCCTGTCGGGCTACATCACCGGCCAGCACTTCACCGTGGACGGCGGCGTCACCAAGCGCATGCACTACCCCGAGTGAGGCCGCACGGCCGGCATGGAGGCCAGGCGTGTCATGTGTAAAGTGCACGGATAGATAGCAAATGGCCGCAGCATAGCACAGGTCAACTGTAGCAAGGTAGAGCTTTGCCGGCAAGCTCGGCCAGGCTTGGCCGCCGCTTGGACTGGGCCAGGGGGAACTGGGCATGAACCTGCTGTGTGTACACTGCGTGCGTGGTGGCGTGCAAGCATGACGATGCATGCGCGCCCCCAAGCGCCATGACCTACTACTGGGGCGAGCGAAACTCGTGGAGGTTGTTTCAGGGCGGTGGTGAAACGGCGGTTCCCGCTGGGAAGTTACAGTAACCTCTGAGCCGTTTCGGCGGTGCGCGGGAGGAGTCGAGCGTTACAGTACGCGAGTGCCTCGCAGAACAGCGTTTCTTGTGTACGCTCCCTCGGAAACAAGACCTGTTGTGGCTGCTGTGGCCGCGATCAAGTGTGTCAGAAAATTACCATTTCATCTTTCGTATATTTGTAATGATTTCGCGAGCTCAAACCGCCGCAGATAGTAAGCGGACGCAACAAAAAAAATACTTGCTTTGCCAAACAGGGCGTCCGAGGCCGCAGACAAACCTGCTAGCGCGGTGCATGTCGCGTTGGGGAGCAAAGTTTGAGGTAACTGCCGTTGGGTGATTTGAGGTGGAGCGCAGGAGAAGCGGTTGTCGGGTTGTGAGGGGTTGTGGACCACAGAGGTGTTCAGCGTTGTCGAGCAGGGGAGCTCTCCCGTTGTCAAGGGCGTGGCTTTCTGATGGAGATTTGGCACGATGAGGTCCAGGGCAGGCGGACAAGCAGGCGGACGGATAGAGGAGCGTGCTGCCTTCGCGTTGCTGTGGCGTTGCTTGATTTGTTGAGGACCCCTCTACAATGCGTGTAGCGTACCCTGGACGAGAGCCGCACACCGGCCGGTGCGCAGGCTGCTGCTCCTTCGTCCAGCTTGATTGCCAGGCGTGCCGGGGAAGCCCGCCCCCACTCCATCCCGCGGCAGCAATGACCAGAAGGCTCCTCCTGGCAAAGAGTAGTGATGTGGCTAGCAATCCCGACGGCGGTCCTGTAGATAGGGTCCTGTCAGCTGGCTTTCGTGCCAGGGCGCTCCTACCTCGTACGTGACACCCCAGCAGCCCTTGAGGTACTAACAGGCCTGGTCAGGCCATTCGCGCTAGGGCGTGATCTCACTCCTCGCCACAACAAGGCCTGCATTGCCCCAAGCCCTGCCAGGCAGACCCCGCCGCAGAGCAAGATGTGTATAGCGGTAGGTTGGTTAAAGGGCGGGGGGCAAACTGTCAGTGCAAAACAGGCTGTAGAAGAGATGCAGTACACTGCGCGCAACTCGACCTGCTGCCGTTTCATGTTGGTTGAGCAGACACGGCTCCATGTGCCGTGGCGGAAGACGAGCGGCCGCAGCACTCCAGGTTGCCGGCGGCAGTCGGCCAGGCCAATCCCGCAGTTCCGCCGCAGCCTCCCAGTCGCCCCGCTGTGCTGCGCTAGGGTTATGCTGGTGTGTAACCAGCCGGCAGCCGATAGCCCCCGACAGGACCTCACAGCAGGTCCTCGCGGCTTATATACGCTATGGCTGGACGGACGCATGTCCGCCCAAACGTGCCGCGGCGAACGCCCGCCAGCGCCATCAGGGGTGATCACCTCTGAAATAGAAACAGAAATGGTTACGACTCGTGTGCAACACGTGTCGTTATATTCAGGAGGGCGGGCGTGTCTGGGGCGAACCCCAACGCCCACCACCGGTGATCACCTCTGGCCCCCAGCCACGCAGTGCACGCCAGCACCAGCCTTTTGTCAGGCACCGACAGGCGGCGGTTCAGGCGCCAATCGACCAATCAGCCATTGCGCTCCGGCAGCTCGGATGCATGGGTGCGGCCGCAGCCGTGCAAGCGTGCAGGCCTCACAGCACCAGGAGGCAGCGTGTCGTCGCTTGGCGCATGTATGCGCTCGCTGCGGCCAGGCTGCGGCAGAGCCTGGCTGCTGGCTCGTGCCGCGAGCCTCGCGAAGCTTCCTCCCCCCAACCCTGTCCTCGACTGCTCTTCACACCCCTTTGTTCGAACCGCTATGATGGCAGAGCGGAAGTTAAAGGAGGAGGAGATCTTTCACAGGCGGCAGTCCGTCGGGCGGGTCACGACGGGTCACGAGGCCTCATACGTTCTCCCGCTAAAACTTCCTCCACCCAGCAAGCCAGCATGTGCCACGACAAAGGCTCGCTCACCTAGCACCTGTTCCAACTTGTTTTCATCCCGTTCCAAGGTTGTTACGCAGGCGCAGGCGCAGGCGCAGGCGCAGGCGCAGGCGCAGGCGCAGGCGCAGGCGCAGGCGCAGGCGCAGGCGCAGGGCGAATCCTCCGCTGGCAGCCGAGGCGAAGGCCGGCTGCGGCAAGCGACCGAGCTCGGCCTCCGGAGGCGCCAATCGGAAGCGTAGCGGTGTTGGGGGCTCTCAATGAATAAGCAGCGTGGGGGCTGAGTTGGAGGCGAGGGCTGTGCTTGTCTTGCTGGGCAGCGGCTGTTGCGATTGCGGCCGCACGCTCGTGCTCCTTTCACTTGAGCGTGCGTGCGCCGGCTATGTCCGGGTGACTGAAGGTGCCAGGGCGGGGTCGCGTCCCAGACAAGCTCCGACGCGTAAGGCGCGAGTTGATGGGGTGGTGAGCGCCTGCAGTTTAACGCCTTGAACGGTGAAACCCCATTGGTCGGGGGGATGCCGCAGCCCTAGACGGAGGACGGAGCAGGAGGAGGGGAGACGGAGTGGGTGCACGCCTCGTTTACCGTGTAACTCGCGCACCAAGCACCCATCCGCAAATGCCATCCTGTCCATCCGGTTGTCACCATGTTTCCTGTTTGTTTTGACAAATTGTGTGATGGGAGGGCGGGTATCTATGCGCTCAAGCGGGAGAGGAGGAAGCGTGGCAGGGGGTTGAAGGGGGCCGACGGGGGCTTGACCGTGTGTTTGAAGCAACTCGTCCCCGCAGCAGCACTTCAGACAGCTGCCAACCACACTACATATTACTCTTATAAGCTCCTGCTCGCTTCGTTGCACGCAACTAGCTGCAGCTGAGCTCCCTGCCGATCGTTTACAACAACAGCTTGGGCCTACGCCGGGCCCGTGAGGGCGCTCGTTGAGTGTAGCTTAGCCCTTAGTAGGCCAACACTAGGACACACGCACGATGGCAGCGCCTTCGGGGCCACTGGCCAAGTACAAGCTGGTGCGCGCGCAGAAGCACCGGCAGCCTCGCCCAGGCCCTCCAGCAGGCCCACGGGGACCACCGTTATTCTGCAGGTCTTCCTCGGGGACCAGTCAGTTGGCAAGACCTCGATCATCACGCGGTTTATGTATGACAAGTTCGATAACACCTACCAGGTGCGTGGCTCGTGCTTACGACCACGTTCCTGGTCCTCTGGCGATCCGCGGGCTCTTCGTGCAGGCGACGATTGGCATAGACTTCCTCAGCAAGACCATGTACCTGGAAGACAGGACCGTGCGTCTGCAGCTCTGGTGCGTGCCGATTGGCTAGCGCGATTATTGGGCGCTAAGCTTATACACCTTGTGGGCGTGTAGGGACACGGCGGGGCAAGAGCGCTTCCGCAGCTTGATACCCAGCTACATCCGCGACTCTTCGGTGGCCGTGGTCGTCTACGACATCACAAGTGGGTTGCGTGCAGCATTCGGCAGCAAGGGGGGTGCAGGGGTCTCATGCGGGCTTGCCACTGCGTGCAGACCGGCAGTCGTTCCTCAACACGGCACGGTGGATTCAGGAGGTCCGCGCTGAGCGCGGGAACGATGTGATCATCTTCCTCGTGGGCAACAAGACGGACCTCATTGACAAGAGGTGTGACGAGGGCGCAGGGGCCCCAGCAGCAACGGCGGGGCAGGGTTTTGGGGTCGTAACGCTCGCCCTGGTGGTCCTGGCGCCTGCCTACCTAGGCAAGTCTCCATCGAGGAGGGCGACGCCAAGGCGCGGGAGCTCAGCGTCAACTTCATTGAGACCAGCGCAAAGGCTGGGCTCAACATCAAGGTGGGGGTCCTTGCCACTGTGCGCTCTCCCATGTGCCGCATTCGTTGCAGGGCAGGCAGCCCTTCGTGGGCAACACGAGCCACGCCATCACACCCGCCTGGCCCCTCCGTAGCCTCTGTTCCCACTTGCCCAGCGCCCCTCCTTGCCGCCGCCGACCACCCCACAGGCCCTGTTCCGCAAAATCGCAGCTGCGCTGCCGGGCATGGAGTCTGCTGCGCAGAGCAAGCAGGAGCAGCTGGAGGAGGTGAAGCTCACCACCTCGACCGTGACGCTTGACTCCAAGCCGCCACCGCCGCCGGCCACGTGCTCGTGCTAGCGGCGGCGGCGGTCGTCGCGGAACGCGTGGCGGGGCGTGGGGTTGGCTGGACTTGGATCGAGAAGCGGCTGGATGGACGGACAGGAGCTCTGGCGCCAGGAGTAGCTGGGCCTGTGGGTCTGGACATGGGCAAAGGCCCGTGGCGCGGCCCTGCACGGCCGCACGGACAGGGGTTCCCGGAGGGGCCTTGAGGCGCAGGCCTGGCGGTACCGGAAGCCCTGGGGTCTGCCTGCGCGGTCCAGTGGCCACGTCGCGGACGGATGCGAAGGGAAGACGCAAGCTGAGAGCGGGGGCCGGGGGTTGCGGTACTTGGGGCGCGAGGACAGCACGGTCCATGTGAGGCCGGCATTCGGTCGGGGCGGCGGCGTGATGGCGTTGGTGGGTAGGAAGTGCATAGGGCTGGCCTGGGCGGGGGTGCGCCATATGCGCTAGCCGGCGATAAAGCGATGCGGGACACAGCAGAGGATAGCCGTGCTGCGCAGCGCTGGGCGCGGTCGAGGCTCTGGGCGGGCACGCGAGGGTCTCGTTTCGCGCTGCTGCTGCTGCTGCTGGCGGCGTGGCATGTTTGTTTGAGTAACGCGCTGGTATGAAACGCCCATTCGTTGTCGGTTTGCCTCGGGCCAGTGGCCGGAGCGACCCTACGCAGCACCAGGCGGCCTTGCAACACGCAGGGCCAGGAGGGCGGTAAGGGTTGAAAGCTAGCCCTTCTCAACCGCCCGTCGCCTCTCAAAATCAACCGCCAGGAGCCACAGCTGCGTCCAGCCTGGCCACGCTGCAGGGGCTGCCGCGCTCAGCCCCCCGGGCTTAACCGCCATCACAGCTCGAGTGAAGTGCCACCGATGCAGCCGCTTGGGAGTCGCGCACAGGGATGGCCAACGTCCATGCTGGCGACAGAGCGCCATGCCCCGCAACCAAACCGCCTGCAACCCCAGACAACCTCCTGGACACGCGCGCCAGCACACAGGCCCTGCCGCTCAGTGCGCAGCCCCAAGGGCGCCACGCGCCGTCGCCGCCCGGCCTGCAGGCGCTCAGCCCCGTGGCGAGGCGGCTGCGACCTCGCGTCACCAGTCGGGCAGGCAGTTGCGCCAGGGCCAGGCGATGCCGTGCTGCTCCGCCTGCTCCTTGAAGTCGCACTTGCCGTGCAGCGTCACCTCCTGCAGCACACGCACACGCACCACCACAGGGCAGGGCGGGTGTGTTCACGGAACAGCAAACACAGACGGCATGGCGATAGCTGATACGTACGCAGCCAGGGTCCAGCGCCAGCGCGCACGCAGGCTTCCTCGCGAGTACCTTGGACCCAGCGCTCCAACCCGGCCCCGCCGCGAGGCCCCATTCCCCCCTCGCCTCCGCCGCCTGCCTCGCTCGCCGCACCCAGGGGCCCCCAGCTGCCTGGACCTCCCTCCCACGGGCCCTCCCTCCCCACCATCACTGCACTCCTCTCCTGCCCCTGCCCCTCCCCCCAGCCAAGGGCCCCACCTGCAGCCCCGCCACCCAGCCCAGCCCCGCTGCGAGCCCCCCAACCTGTTCCCCCGGGCGCCCCTCCTGCTCGCAGCCCCCCTCCCTCCCCTCCCTCCCGCCCAGGGGGCCCAAACCCACCTGCAGCCCCGCCATCCAGGTCAGCAGCTGAGGGCTGGCCCTGAGCCCCGCGCCGCCGCTGAGCGACAGGCAGCGAAGCTGCGACATGGCCGCCAGGTCGGCGGGCAGCGCCTTGAGCGGGTTGTGGCTGCGGGGCGAGCAGGGGACGGCAGGGGCAGCGCGGTTGGGGCCATGTTGCTGCATCATGGCCGGCAGCGGCCGCGCCAGCCGCCCTGCTGCCCGCCCTCCGCTGCCCACCGCTGCGACCTGAGCCTGCCTGTCACACAGCGCCCACACGGCCCACGTACCTGATCCTATCGTCACACTTTGATTACACATGTAACTACGCATATGAACACATAATACATACATACTCCTGCTGCATGGTATGGCGCAGCGTCCCTGCCGGCACCCACTTGAGCACCAGCTCCGTCAGCCGGGTGAGCGAGGAGGACAGCCCGGGGGGCAGCCGAGTGAGCCGGTTGCGCGGCAGCTGCAGGTCTGCGGCAGGCAGGGTGCGGAGCCGGCAGGCAGGGGCAAGGTTTCGACAGGTCGGTGGCTGCTGCTGCTGCTGCTGGTGCTGGTGCTGCTGCCGCTGCTGCTGCTGCTGCTGGTGGTGGTTGCCGCCGCAGGCCCGCAGCGCAGGTGTTGGGGTCGCCCGGCTGGCACGGGTGGGCAGCGAGCGGCCTGCAGCCGTCGCACCTCTCGTGTTGTCCCTCCCCACAGACCTACCCCGCCGTCACACCCACCCGTGAGCTTGCTGAGCCGTGTGATCGAGTTGGGCAGGCAGGGCAGCGAGCAGCTCGCCAGCTGCAGCGCCGTCAGTCCGCGCAGGCGGCACAGCTCCTCCGCCAGGCCGGGGGACAGCGGCGTGCCGCGGAGCTCCAGCGCCTGGGCGCGGCGGCAGGAGGGCGGCAGGGTGGCGGTGGCAGGGGGGCCGATGGTCATGGCTGGGCCGGCAGGAGGGGCCGGCAGGGGGGGCAGGAGGGCATGTGACAGGGGTCAGGGGGAGCAGCTCTCCAGCGCCTGGGGCCGGCAAGAGGCGTAGCCGGCAGAGGAGGCGGGCGCGTCGTGTGAGTGGCAAGGCCGCATCCCAGTGCTGCACGCTGCCGCCCATGACGGAGGCGCCGCAGCCGCATGCGACGGCCGGCGGCACCCCGCATCCACACAGTGTGTGCAGTCGGGGCCGCACCCCGCATGACGGCAGCACCTCGAGCGCCGTGAGCGCGGATATCACTTTGGCTATTGGTGCTGGCACTGCTTAGTAGAGCTTATTAGGTAGGCCATGGCAGAGCCCGCACCCCGCACGCGGGCCGCACCTCGAGCGCCGTGAGCGCGCATATGCCGGGCGCCACGCGGCCGGGCGCGTCCTGGCCCGACACGGCGAGCTGGCGCAGGCGGGTGAGGCGCCAGAGCGAGCGCCAGGGGATGGCGTGCGCGGGGGCGTCGGGGTCGAGCGAGTCCGTCAGGTTGAGCACCTGATGCGGGGGCGGGGGACGGCGGGGCCGGGGGAGGGAAGCGACACGGGGCACGTCGAGGCCAGCGGCGCGCTCGCAGCTCGGCGCGGGGTCAGGGCCAGGTCTTGAGCACGTGGCTTGTGTAGGCATGGGCTGCTGGGGCGTGGCGCGGAGTGGGGGCCCCAGTAAGCTAAGCACCTGGATGTGCAGGCATGGCGGGTGGCGTGTCGCGCCAGAAAACGCCCCGCCCCCCTCGCAAGCCGCGTCCGGCCCCCGCACCTGCAGGTTGCTGAGCCTGCTGATGTTGTCGCTGATCTCGGGTATGAAGTTCTGCTCCAGGTCCAGCTCGCGCAGCCCCGTAAGGCCCCACAGCCCGGGAGGCAGCGTGCCGCTTAGGTCCTGGGATGGGAGGGGCGAGGGGCGAGGGGCGAAGGGAGGGGCGAGGGTGGGGTGGGGTGGGGTGGGGTCGGGTGGGGTGGAGGTGGGAGGGAGGGGAGTCACGGGCCGCAGCAGGGTGCGGTGTGGGCCAGACAGCGAGGCAGCGGCCCGGCGCAAGCAGAGCCGCAGCCGCCGCTCACCAGGTAGCCCGGCTAGGGCACGCCCAGGAGCGGCGTCCCAGGCGCACATCATATCACTATGGCGCGAGCATTGCAATCTAATCGATGCCTCATAATGACCCGTGAAGCAAGGCAATGGCCCCCGCTCACCAGGTAGCCCAGCTTGAGCACCACCAGGCTGGACAGGCTGGCGATGCCCTCGGGCAGGCCCTGGGCACAGGCAGGGGGCGGTGGCGGTCAGCATTAGGGCAGCGCACGTCAGCACGGGGCGCACGGGGCCCACGGGGCGCACCAGCCTTGCCACCAAGCGTACGCCCCCGTGCCACGCCCTCACTCCACCTGCCGCCACAGCGCTGGGACCGCCAGCCAGCACCGCCGCCTGCCAGCACCGCCCTTGCGTGTGCGCCCCCACACCGCCCAACGCCAAACACGGCCCCCGCCCGCGCCCCACCACCGCCGAACGCACCGCCGCGTCGAAGTTCTCCATGACGCTGAGGTGGCTGAGCCCCGTGAGCTGCGAGAAGCAGGAGGGCAGGCGCTCCAGGCCGCAGCCGTCCAGGATGAGCTCGCGCAACCTGCCGGCGGGCGCCAGCGCGGCCACCAGCTGGGGTGGGGTGGCGGGGGACAGGGGCAGGGCGGGAAAGCGTGTGATGGGAGGGAGGCGACACGGACGGGGGGGAGGGACCGGGGGAGCTGGGCGGCTGGTGGCAGGGGCAGGCGGAATGCGAGGCTGGTGGTAGGGGCGGGAGTAGGGAGCAGCGCGGGCCGCGGGTGCTGCGCTGTCGCGCGGGTCGCGGTATGGCGGCCGGAGGGGACCCCTCCCTTCCTGGGCGCCGCACCTCCGCCAGCGGCCCCGGCATCATCTCCGGCTCCGCACCGCCCAGCGGTGGGTGGAAGAGGTGCGGCAGGGGCGACAGGTCGATGTCGCACAGCGCTGAGGGGGCCAGGGAGGGGCGGGATGGGGCAGCGCTGGGGCAGAGGGGCGGGGAGGAGGGACGGAGCGCCGCGCCGCGCCCCACTGGCTGCCCCATTGACGGGAGCCGACCCCTGCCACGCAACCCACTGGCTGCCCCATTGACGGGAGCCGACCCCTGCCACGCGCCCCACGCAGCCCTCCGCTGCGGCGGCCTGTCCTCGCTGTCACAATGCACGACGTCCAGCGCCCCCTGCCCTCCACCTCCCCTCCGCCTCCCCTCCGTGGTCTGCCATCCACACGGCAACGCGGCGACACATCTTCTTGCCAACATCTCCCCCGCCCGCCTTCCCGCTCTGCTCCTCAGCCACCCTAACCCCAGCGCCCCACCCAGCGCGTGCAGTCCGGTGAGTGTGGACAGCTGCTGCAGCGCTGCCGTGATGTGCAGCGTGTGGTTGCCGCCCAGGTTGAGGTGCGTCAGCCTGGACGTAAAAAAGGAGGGAGGGGGGCGTAGCGAGAGGGGATAGACATCAGGTCCATGTTTATTGAGGGCAGGACAGCACGGAGCCCCTGCAGGATGTAGTCGGTGGCCCCACCGCGACACGCTGCTTCCCTTGTCCCCGACCTGCCCCCGGGATCTCACTTGGTGAGCTGCCCAAAGTCCGATGGCAGCGCGGCCAGGTGGTTGGCTGCCAGGTCCAGGTCCTCCAGGCTGGGGCCCAGCGCTGGGCCCAGGCCGGCGGGCAGCTGCTTGAGCGCATTGTGCTGCAGGTCCAGGTACTGCGGGGCGGAGGGGGGAAATGGGGAGGGGAAGGCGGCCAGGGTTCGTGTCGTGCGCAAGCATGCGGTTTTCCTGCCAACTATGGCGGCCGGCCAGCAGTACCGGTGACTGCACTGCCGCACCGCCCCATAACGTCAGCGCCACTGCGACCCCCCCCCCCACTGGGCCTTGCCACATGGGCGCCGCATGCTTAAGGGGTGGGTGGGTATACACCATGGGAGTAACGAACTAGTTGCGAACCTCCGAGCCCGGGGGGGGCCCACCCGCAGCTGGCGCAGCTGGGTGACGGTGTCGGGCAGCGCCTGCAGCCCGTTGGCGCTCAGGTCGAGCGACGTGAGGCCTGGGCGGAAGGGAGGGCAGGGCGGCAGGCAGGCAGGCAGGCAGGGAAGGTCGGGCGCTGGAGTGGGCGGCGCAAGGCCTGCAACCCCCAACGCCGCGGCCGAAGCCGTGCATTTGCTCGCGGCGCAGCCGCCTCGGACCCAGCCCGGCTTGGCACAGCGTAGCGCAGCGCAGGGTTGCCGCTCGGCTTGGCAATGCACAGCGGGTCCATGATGATGTCATGACCCGACGTATTGTTCAAGTTACGAGCGTGTGTGTGTTTTCCAACCTAGCCGGTACCCACCCGTGAGCCCCGCGGGCAGCTCCGCCGGCAGCGTCCGCAGCGAGCAGCCCTGCAGCGACAGGTCCTGCGAGGAAGCGAGGGGCGTGCGTTGGGAGCAGCGATCTAGGGCTCCGATTTGAGCCGTCAGCTGGACGAGGGCGTGGGGGGGGGGGGCAGATGGGGTTCAAAGGGACGGAGGTAGCCGAGTGAGGGCCCCCGTGCTGCAGCGCGCGCTCCCGCCAACCGCCAACCATCAACCACGTCGCTCCAGCCAACCGCCAACCGTGTCGTGCCGTACCCGCAGCTTGGACCCCAGGTTGGCTATCATGTCCCTCGCGAACACAGCAGCCGCCGGCTTGGCCTTGGCAGCGCCGAAGAACGTGGGCAGCCGGCAGTTGAGCAGCCGCAGGCTGCTGAGCGCCGTCAAGCCCATGATCGCGGCGCCCAGCCTCGCCGCGGACGTGTCTATCCCCGCCAGCCGCAGCCTGCACAGGCCAGGCAGCGCCGACAGCGTGCCATCGAGGGCTGAGCGGCGCGCCGCCGGCGCGGCGGCGCCGGCCGCGGCGGCGGCGGCGGCTCCGCCACCGCGACGGCGACCGGGGCTGGGCAGCGGGCCAAGCGGGTCGCGGCGGCCGACGGCGGCGGCGCCGTCGTGGGCTGACGCCGCGTGCACGATCAGCTCCTCCAGCTGCGACGCCGTCGCCGCCAGCGCTAGGTGCGGCGCGGTGTCACAGATCTGCAGGTTG
>BDDC01000250.1:0-19040 GCA_001662425.1 Chlamydomonas sphaeroides | reverse complement strand
CGGGGCGCCCGCCGCCCGCGACGGCCGCCGGCGGCGGCAGACCCCGCCGCGGCGGCGGCGGCGGAGCCGCCGCCCACACCGTCTGGAGGACGCACTTGCAGGTCGGGGTAGTTGCCGAGCGCGAGGTGCGACAGGCGCGAAAAGTGGAAGGCCCACAGGGTGAGCTCGGGCGGGTCGTGCAGCACGATGCGCCGCACGCCCTCGCCCAGCACCTCGCACCAGGACCGGCACACGCGCCGCATCGCGAGCGCCGTGTCGCTGACGCGATAGGGCCGGAACAGGCCGGGCGCCGGCGACGGCACGGCGACGCCAGAGGAGGGACCCGCGGCGGCGGCGGCGCCGGCGCAAGGGGCGTCTGGGTAGTCAAAGGAGTGGTCCTCGTGGCGGTGGTAGGCGTATGATTCGGGCTGGTTGGATGAGCCCCTGGTATGAGGAGGGAGCAGACGTGGTGGCACATTGTGACGTCAACTGGGATGTGAAGAGGGTTGCCAGCCAGAGAGGCAGGAGTTGCTGAGCAAACAGCGCAGCCCCCGCCAGTGCGCCAGCCTCACAGTGACATCCACGGCAGCGGGTCGGTCGGCTCGATGGTGAAGGAGGCAATTGTGGCTATGATCTCCCGAGGGAGCTCGGCCCAGCAGCTGTCGGCGGCAGCGAGAGAGGGAGAGGATGGGTGCGAGTGGGGCAAGCGTTCGGGCTGAAGTCCTTCCCCGTGTCACGCCCCAGCACTACCAGCTTGGCCCTGGCGCACGCTTGTGGGGCGCGCATAGCAAGCAGCAGCGAATAGGCAACGCACCGAATGCGGTCAGAACCATCCGCTCCCTGCTGGTCGCCTGCTGCGTCCACGGCCTTGCTATCGGCACGACGTCGCTTCTTCGCTCCGCCCATGGCTGCGAAAGGGCCTGTCAACGCGGTGCAGTTGGACTTGCTTAGGCGCAGGCACTGTCAGCAAGCTGCTTGAACGTTTCGTGTAGTTTGATAGTCTGTTGTGCGAGATGGAGACGGATAAATAGGCGCAAGGGAAGGAACGCTGCTCACGAAGCCGATGCAGGCGTTCGGCAGAATTGGCACTGCTTGGGCACGCGAGGCGAGAGCACACAGCACACAAGCGACACAACTGCGCTGCCACGCACTTGTATAAAATAACTGGCCTGCGACACCAAAACACACGGACACACGCAGAATGCTGCGCCACCGAGTGCCGCAAGCGGGGCTTTGCACCGGCGCAGCGACCGCTAGACTGCTCGCTGCGAGGCCGTTGAGCTCTCTGGGTGAGCTTACAAAGCGACCCAGCCCCCGCCGCGCACCGCACGGCTGCACACATAGGAGACCCCCTCAGCCTGCCCTACCGCGGGGCCCACACGTGCCGCCACACACCGCCCACCCCAGCACCAACGCCACGCAGCCCCTACAGGCCCCTACCAGCATACCTGCAAACGCCACACGCACTCCCTACGCCCGGCCGCCGCCTCCCAACCCGCCCAGCACGCCCGCAGTCCCTGCACCGTATCCCACCCTCCGCCTGCCCCCTTCCCCGCTGCCCTGCAGCCCTGCCACCGCCCCCGCCGCCGGCGACCTGCCTCATCCGCGACCTGCCCCGCCACGCCGCGGTCGCGGCCCTGGGGCCCTCCTCTCTGGCGCTGCAGCAGCAGCTGCGCCAGCAGGAGGCCGCCAGCGCGCGCCGCACCACCGCCACCGCCGCGACGGGCAGCAGCGGCGGCGGCGGCAGCACGGCGTCGCCGCAGGAGCAGGAGCTGCCGTTCGGGGTGATGCGTATCAGTGGCGATGGCGCGTGCATGTTCCGGGCGATCGTGCAGGGCACGCAGATAGCGACTCGAGGTGCGCTTGACAATGGATACCCAACGGAGGTGGAAGTCGGGTTTACCTGATTTGCACCACCACCACCGAAATGTACATACTACAATGCCGCGGTGCCGGGCCGTGCCGGGTCTGCGGAGGCCGGGGGCTTGGAGTGAACCGGCTGGGCTGAGCTGGTGCTTGGGGCCAGGCTGTTGTGAGGCCTCTTGGGCCGCGAAACGCCGTGTCGTTCCCGGGACGCGGGCCCGAAAACCAGGGTCCTGTCGTGGGGTGGGTGCGCAGAGCGGTGCCAGCCTGCATCCCATTGCCCGCACCCGCATCGCTGTTGACATCGACAAGCTGCCTGCCTGCCCCACGCCTTCCCCGGCCAGGCAAGGCCATGACCGCCGAGTCGGAGGGCGCGGCCGCGCAGAACCTGCGGCTGGCGGTCGTGGAGGAGCTGAAGCGGCGGAGAGAGTGAGCGGCACGGGCTTGGGGCACATCCCGAGCAAGCGCGCAGCGCGCCACGGGCTGGCAGCCACGCCCGGCAGCCGCGGGCGCATGCTCGCCGCGTGCTTCGTGCCCGGGGCCAGCCCTCGTACCTTACCTTACATAGACGATCTTAATCGATAGGCTCTCTCGACTGTATCGACAACCAAGATACGACGGCTGTCTCGGGCCAACACACGCCTCTGAACCAGCCCCTGCAGCGCCCGGCCCCTGGGTCCGTGTCCGGTGCGTGGCCCAGGCCGCGACCCCAACGCCCGAATCTCCTGTGCAGTGGTGCGAGCACACCCTGTCCCTCAGCGTAATGAGCCGCAGCCCTCGCTGCTGTACCGGTCCCTGGCCACACGGGCCGTGGGCCCATACGCTGTGGCCCTGGCCTAGGCCGCTTCTTACCCCTGACGCACCCCTTGGTTGCCCGCTGTTGGCAGGGAGATGGAGCCCTTCCTGCCGGGCATCGCGGCCGACTTCAACGAGTACTGCCGCCACATGAGCCACCCCATGGCCTGGGGCGGTGAGGCACGGGGGCCGGGGTTGGGGTGGCCTGGGCAGCGGCACGCTGGGCGGGCACGGGGCTGACAGGGCGTGCAGCCGGGGCTTACGCTGTCCTGCCCTAGCTTCCGAGCGCTGTCGCTGTGTGACCTGTTCCATAGCTTGGGGCTTGGGGAGGCGCGTGTTGCAGGGTTGGGGGTGGGCGGGACGGGCAGCGGCGCGTACGCACGGGGCAGGCTGCTGCGACGGCAGCGCCTGCCTGCCAGCTTGAGGGTCGGGGCCGATGACGGGGCGCTCGCGCTGGCTGGCCGTGTGCTGGAGCCCGATGGGCTCAACGCGCTGTGCTGCCTGCGCCGTGCGCCGTACGACGTACAGGGGAGCCGGAGATGGCCATGGCGGTACACGTCATCGGGCGTCCCATCACGGTGTACCACGTGCAGGTACGGCACGGTACGGCACGTTTGCAACCCTGCATGTCAGGTGTATCCCCATTCATTCTTATTTCACAAAAGAAACCTGCATGTGCTTAGGGTTACGAGTAGCACATGATGTGGTTGTACGGCATAGATGTGCATGCGTGGTGGGGTACGGCCGCCTGCTGAGACCTGAGAGCGCCCGCGGCTGTGCCACCTGCAGGGCGGCGCGTTGGAGCCCATCGTCACGTACGGAGACCAGCTGCTTGCTACCGGCAAGCCCGCCGTGCACCTCCTCTGGAGCGGTGCTCACTATGACCTCCTAGTGCCACAGGGCGCGGCGCCGGCGGCGTAGCGGTGGCTTGCGTTGGAGGGCTAGTGAGGTGGTGAACCGCGTGCGGCGTGCATGTTGGGTGGGTGGGTGTTGGCCATGGATGAGCAGGGCGGCTTGTCGGTGCCAAGGCTGGGCGGCTCGGCATTGTGGGGATGTGCGGTGAGTTTGTGTGGGCCGCGTTACGTGCGTGGGTTTTATGTGGGCGATGGCCTTGATAAGCAGGGTTGCGGTGGAAGGCGAGGGGTCTCGGTCCGGGTGCTAGCGTGCCAACGTCTTCGGTCTCTGTCACCACCCTCGCCCTTCGACGGCATAATATCGCGATACCTTTACCTGGACAAGTGACTGGCCCACAAGCCACTTGCGAGAACACGAGCTGTCGGACGACATGCAGCCGCGACGATGCTTTACTCCTTCGGGGACGCGCAGCGACTCGACATCGTCTCTGCCTAAAGCAGCCCAAACGCCGACGGACTGGGCACAGGGCGAGCTCTCTGCCTACTTCAAGCGGCATCCACAGCGGCTCCAAGCTATCCTCGACAGGCAGGATGGGAGCTACACCTCAAAGGGGGCTTGGCGTGGCGAAATCCTTCCTGCTTTCCACCCAACGCGACGGCGAAACGTTCCGCCGCTTCGCCTTGGGCGCAACCACCACTTCTCACACGCGACGCCCTTCCCGGCGGACCCCTCTCCTGCAAACATCTTCCTGCGCCTAAACACTTCCCCCGGCGCTCATCGGGCTATGCACTGTCCGCATATCACCTTGCGACAGCGTTTACTACCCCGGAGAGGGGTTTGCTCCTCCCCAGCAGGGCTCTCAGGCTACCGCAGGGGTGTAGAAGTTCTCGCCCTCCAGCAGGGGGCCCCCACTTCGCTCACGTTGCCACGCCCCATCTCATCCCTGTCGACAGGATGCTAGCGGGCCTGCGAGCCAGCGCATCCGGCGACATGCAGGCCTTCATCGTCGAGGCGGACAAACAGGTACGCGTTCACGTATCCCGCCAACGGCGTTGGCGCCAGGTCACCCGACCCGCAGGAATTGTTCTCAAGCAATCTACCTTTGCACGCCCTCCACAGATCAACGAGCTTAACAACGCCATCGACCTCGAGCGACGGGACGTGGTCGGCCGCTCGAGGCGCATGGTGGTGAGCTGCCGGAGGGGTGTGGGCTGACTGATGATCTGTTGGGCGTAGACGGCGTGCCGCTCGTCCTGGTCCTCAGCGCACAATCCGAAACCCCGCCACTACGCCAAGAATGCCGCACGGGGGGGGGCGGCTTCCTTCGACCGCGGAAGACAATTGAAACCCCATTCGGCAGTCGTGGGCATGCCACAGGCTCTGACGTTTACCATCCACCCCACCCCACCCGCAGGACTTCCCCGAGGTCACTAACGACTTCCTGCACTTCTTCCTGGATGGTAGGCCAGCGTCCTGGTGTAGCCATGACCCCATGCCAGGGGCTCCGATGCAGGCAGCCAAACGACCGAGCGGCCCTGCCGCGGTGCTGCGCTGCGTTTGCAGCTCCCCTGGGCAACCCCTTTTCTTGGCAGCACGACCACACACACACTCGCACACGCACACCATCGCTCGAGCCCCCTCCTCCCGCCCTCTGCCCTTGACAGGCATCATGGAGGAGGTTGAGCTGGAGCAGGCGGCGGCCGGCGGCCGGCCGGGGCCGCGGGCCAGGGCCACGTCGAGCCTGGGGACCCGCGGCAGCACGGGCGGCAACGCGAGCGGCAAGCGGCGGTTCGAGTCGGCGCGGAGCTTGTTGAAGTAAGGGACCATGGACGCGGCTGGAGATGTCGAGGAGCGGTAGCGCCGGGCTGCGCAGGGCCTGCGCAAGCTGCCGCGGCTACGCGGCCCAGTGGCTGTGAAGCCCGGCATCAGGCTAGGGCGCTGGGCACTGGTGTGGCGGCCATGGCTGGCGGGGGCAGCAAGCATGTGGCAGCTGCTGCCGCCGCCGGTGTGGGCCCTGGAACGAGGCACGGCTGCAACGCGGGCGGGGGCAGGTGGGAGGAGGGGCGCAGGCGGGGGCAGGCGAGGACAGGTGCGCTTCGGGGGAGCTGTTGGGGGGCGTGAGGCTGCAAAGCAGCATGGGCGCTCGGCCTCGCGCGAGCTTGCGGGGCCCTGTGCAAGGGGGAAAAGTGCATTGTAGGAATGCAGGGTGTGCTTGCCGCTGTTGTACGTCAGCAAGTGCCAGGGGTTACCGTGTGGGTGGGCAACCAAGGACAGGAGTTGGGTGGCAGGCGGGTAGTGGCTGCAGAGGTGATGGCTGTACGTAGGCGAGCTAGCAGGTGCTCCGTTCCCGGTGCACCAGTAGGTGCTGGCGGGGCAGGGCATGCAAACCGGTAAACACAGGCGACAGATCAGCGTGATGCACAGCACTGCTATGCCTTACATAACTTGGCTCAGTGTTGCGCTGTGATGAGTGAGCTTAACTGCATACGCACGAGATCGTATCGCTGGTGTACATTGGAGTGGCTGGGTGCTGTGGCTGTGCGGGCTTAAAAGCTTCGGATATCTGGCGCTGCTGCGCGTGGTGGGATGGGCGAACCCATGTTTGAGGGCTCCCAGGACTCGCAGGTGCGTGCGGCGCAGGCTACACATGTACGAGCGCCGGTGGCTCGGTCGAGTAGGCCAAGAGGGGCAGTCGCTCTCAAATGCCAATCCGATAAGGTGGGCCGCGTGGGCGGTCCAGCGCCAGTCATCAGCAGTGCTACGAGGCTGACGCGCCCTCGCCGGGCTGGGGGTGCTGTTGTAACTTCCAGCGCACCAGGTCGCCGCGCTCTGCACCCATCGGCCACCAAATGATATCTGTATCCCCGGGACCCTGCACGGGGGCTTGGTGCTGGGCGGGGAAAGCGCGGGGCTGGGAGGGAGACAGCGGCTGTCAAGGAGGGTCCGAGGACCACGATGAAATCATCGATGGAGGGCGCCCCGTGCGATCTCCACGGGCGAGGGAGCGTGGGAGGGCAACGCGGGCGCCGGTGCCAGTGCTCGGGGTCCTTTCTGAAGTAGTGCTGTCGTCCGTTGACTGATGTCGAATCCGCTGACTGGCCATGTTGGGCCTGGCTCTCAAGCCCCTTGCGCCTGGACCGAGCCAGGGTGTACGCTACTCTGTAGCATTGTGCATGCAACACCGTGGGCCCTCCGCGCCGCATGGCTCTCCGTACGACACGGTCAAGGGTACCGCACACGTCTTCACCGAACCGGCCTGCGTACATCCCCAACACGTCGCTGACACTACCTTGTACACAAACCTTGCACGACTGTGACCCTGTTTCTATCGCGTCCGACGCGGCCTCACAAGCTGCTTACCACACCTGACATTCTGCCATACGCATTGGCCTTCGGCTTGACATTCTTATTATTATGCGCAAAGCTTTCTGGTAGCCTGCTGCAGCCGGAGCGGCTTTGTCAACGCCAGGTGCCCTTCTCGGGCCCTTCAGCTACTATGAGGCATAGACTATAGTCGTAGGACGCAGGCTGCGCTGACCGCGTTGCAGCCTGGCGCGGCCATGAGCTTTCTCTGCGCCTTCTTTCGCTGTCTTGGAGGAGGTAAGCGCCACTAACTTGGCTAAGTACAGGCGCTCGATATGACGCTCTCGCGTTATCACAGGCGATGCCCGAGTTGCCGCTGACGAGTCTCGCCGGGCGCGCAAGGGCCTGCGCCGGCAGCCAACAGAGCAAGATGCTGCCGCTCAGAACTTGGACGCGTCGAAGAAAGGGTACGCGTCTTGGGACTAGTCAGGCTACCGTGTTGGGGCCGCGTGCCGTGCCTTGCCGCTCTTCCTACCTCGGTACAAACCCGCCTTCTGTGCCCCAGGACCCTGGACGCAGCACCGACAGGCGTCCAGGACTCCGCCTACGCCAGCGGCGCAACACCGACCAAAGGCCTGGTCACGAGCCCGCCCACGGCGCCCGGCCCAGCGCCCTATCTTGCCACGGAGCTGCAGGCCCGCGAGCGCGCGCTGCGGCCGCTGCTGCACCGCGCCAAGCTCGCTCTCGCCGCCGAGCACCACCACCCCAAGCAGCCCGCCGCATCCGCAGCGGCGCCGGCCTCCCGTCATCTGCTGAGGGACCCCGAGCTGCAGCGCCTCGCGGAGCAGCTGCTGCAAACCTGCTCCAGCGCCCCGCGCCCTGGTGGGTCACCGCGGTGCAAGCAACCCGTCCCAGCTCTCCTCCGGCACCCCTCCGCCCGCACCGCTCACCAGGCGTCTGCCCAGGGCCGCACGGCGCCGCTACGCCCTTGCTCGGCGGCATGCCCCGCTCACCCTGCCCTGCCCGGACCCCTCCCCGCAGACGGCCCCACCCTCACGCGGATCGAGCTCCTGCTCGGCGAGCTGCGCAGCTGGCTGGCGACCTCGGGTCCCAGCGGCGCCGCTGCCACGGCGCTGCTCTACGTGGCCGGCGAGGGCCTGGCGCAGGCCGAGCACGCGGTCCGGTCCGCCGGCCTGGTCCGTTTCTGGCGGCCCGACGTCACCGCCGCCTTCGTGGGCCTGCTGCGCCTGTACAGCGACGTGCTTGCGATTGCTACGCAGACGCCAGCGACCCCGCCGCCGTCAGCGGCGGCGGTGCAGCAGCAGCTGCAGCAGGGCAGCGGCGGCGGCATCAGCCGGCCGGCGAGCGCCCGCATCTCCGGCCGGCCAGGCGCCGACGAGCCGTCCCCAACGGCGGACTCAGCGGCGCTGCCGCTGTCCTCCCGCAGCTCCTCGCACCGCGCCTCGCGGCCCGCCTCGGCCACCTCCAGCCGCGCGGCTTGGGAGCCGCCCGCCGCGCCGCCCGCACCCTCTGCGCCCGCGTCCGCCCCCGCGCCGCCCCAGCCGCAGCCCCAGGGGCCCGCGCCGCAGGGGCCGCAGCCGCGGCAGACCGCCCTTGTCACCATCTGCCTGGCGCTACTGCTGCGGCCCGAGTGGTTGGAGCTGCTGGCCGAGGCGCTGGAGCTGCTGCAAGGCAGCCCCGACTATGCGGCCGCGGCGGCGGCGGCGGGCCGGCCGCCGGCCGAGGCCGGCTGCGCCGCGGCGGCGGGCTGGGCCTTCCTCACCCGGCTGGTCGTGTTTGCGCAGGCGCATGCGGGCGGCGGCCAGCGTGAGTGCTGCGCGCTGCAACTGTGTGGGCGCTGCGGCTTGTGCCCTGTGCTGCAGCCTGCACCGCCGTGCAGCAGCTAGCAGCCGTGCCCGCAGCCCTGCACACCGGGGGCAACGGCGCTCGGAAGTGCATCCGAGCCCGGAGACTTGCACCTAGTCGTTACTCCCATGGTACATACCCAGCTCGTGCTCACCTGCTCATGTGTGTGCCTGCCCTGCGCCTGCCCCGCGCCTTTCCCCGCTGCAAAGGGCCGTGCTTACGCTTGGAGATGACAAACTAGTCCGTTACGCCCTCGCTGCATGCCCTCCTGCTGAGCCTCGCAGGCGTGCACGCCTGCCTGCAGCGGCTGGGCGGCCTGCTGTCGCCGCCCTCGGGGGTCGCGGCCCGGCTGCTGGGCTCGCCCCTGGCCGCGGTGGAGGACGCCCTGGTGCCGCAGCTGCACGTGCTGTGGCTGCTGCAGGTGGGGGCGGCGCGAAGAGCGTGGGGGCCGTTTGTGCTGAGGGGTTTGGGGCGAGTAGCATGGGAGGCACGGAGCGATGGAACCTGGGGCGGTGGCAACGAGAGGTTGATGGAAGGACGAGGCAACAGGGCGGAAGGATGGCTGGGGTCGGGCCATAGAGGGGTAAGGTCTGGAGGCTGCGGGCACGATCTCTTTCTTTGAGCGTGGTTGCTTTGTTCGTGTGTCCCGCGCTGCAGGTGCTGTACGACATGCCGGACGCGCGCATCCTGTACAGCTCCGCCCTGGCCGACCACTACGTGGCGCTGCACCACAACTGCATGGTGCAGGCGTACGAGGTACGACTATGTGTACGGCATGGCGGCTCCGGCCGCCACCCGCCCCGCTCCGCCCTCCCTGACGCCTACTCACACCCACACCGCGCGCGCCCTCGCCGCCGCCCTCTCCAGGCCTCTGCCGCCGACCCCAGGTCGGCCGCTGCGGAGCTGTGCCGCATCCACGCCACGCTCCTGCGCAGCCTGTCGCGGCACCCGGGGCAGCCGGTGCGGTCCGCGTTTGCGCGCTGCGGTACCGCGGTGTGGCTGCTGGGGCAGGTGTCGCTGGAGAGCCAGCTGCTGCCGTCTGCCGCCGCCGCCGACGGGTGCGAGGGCAGCGACGACGACGGCAGCAGCAGCGACAACGACAGCTCGGAGCTGTCGGAGTCGAACGCCGGCACGCCGTCGGCGCGCGGCGAGGCGGGCGGCGGCGGCGGTGCGGCGGCGGGCAAGTCGGGCAAGAGCTTTGCCTACACGTACGATCTGAATGAGGACGTGGAGCGGCTGTTGGCATTGGAGGACGAGCTGGGGCAGGAGGTGGAGCTGGATGGGTTTGAGTTTGACGAGGAGGGCAAGCAGCTCATGGCCAAGAGCAACGCGCGTGAGGCGGCGGCGGCGGCCGCCGCCGCCGTCGCTGCGGCCGAGGCCGCTGCCGCTGCCGCCGCCGCCACCACCATGCGCAGCACCGACGGCGGCAGCAGCAGCGGCGGCGGCGGCGACACGGGCAGCGGCGGCATCTTCTCCGCGCGCACCGACGGCGGCATGAGTACCGCGACCGGCGGCGTGCCGCGCCTGGCGCTGGCAGGCCTGCGGACCGCGTCCATCTCCTCCATCGCTGGCTTCAGCACCGTCGCCTCGTCGGCGGGGCGCACTAAGAAGCACCTCGCCGCCGGCGTTGGTCGCACTAGCAACAGCAGCGTCACGTGGGGCGGCGCCGCCGCCACGCTGCACGAGCAGGACGGCGACGACGACGACGACGATGACCTGTTCTCCGACGCCGCCGCCACGCCGACAATGGACCCGGCGGCGGCGGCGGAGCGCATCGCGCGCTGGCGCACCACGCTGGCGGAGGAGCCGCCACCGCCGCCAGGGTCGGCTGCGCGTGGCGGAGCGGACGAGGCCGCCAGCTCCGCTAGGCCACCGGCCGAGCTGCCCCTGTCAGCGCCGCTGGCGTCAAGGCTAACGCACGGCACGGCCCTTGGCCCGTCGGCGCGCTCGCTGCCGCCGCTGGCCAGTCGGCCCGTGGTGCCGCCGCTGCGCATGGGTCCCGCCACCGACAGCGGCGCCGCCGCCAGCTCGTCCCGCGCCGGCGCGCCGCCGAGCAGCTCGCGCGCCATGGTCGTGCTCTCGGCGACCAATCGAGCGACGGCGAGGTCCCTCGCCAGCGGCGCCGCCGACGGCGGCGGCGCCGCCGCCACAAGCGAGCATCCGGAAGCCAGCCGCGCGCTGCTCGCCAAGATGACGTCGGTCCGCCTGCATGACGGCCCGCCGCCGCCGTCGCGCGTCGGCACGGGCTCGCTTGTGCCGGCGCTCAACCTGACGTCGCTGCGGCGGCGCGACGGCGGCGGCGCCGTCGCCAGCGCCAGCGCCTCAGACACGGGCCGAACGCAGCCGCTGAGCAGCGTGCTGCGGGCGGGCCCGGGCAGCATGCCCGGCGACTCGGCCATGGACCCCGACGCGACGCCGCCGACGACGGCGGCGGCGCGGCTCACCAGCGGCGGCGGCGCCGGCAGCAGCACCGCCGGCGGCCCGCTGCAGCGCATCCTCGAGGCCGAGGCTTCGGGCGACGCGGTGGCGGAGCTGCCGTCGCCAGCGCCGCCCACGACGACGGCGGCGACGCCGGAGGCGGAGCCTGAGCCGGCGGCGTCGTACCAGGACCTCGCCTGCCAGCGGCTGATCTACCAGGATCAGGGGATCCACGTGCTGCTGCTGAAGATCCTGCTGGATCTGCTCATCACGCCCATCGGCAGCCTGGACCAGGCCGTCATGCCGCGCTGCCCAGCCGACGCCGGCCTGCCGCACGCTGAGTACGTGCTGCTGTGGCACCTCAACGCGCCCCGCAACGCCTCTGTAGTCCACGACCTAACACGCGGCGCTCAGCGCCGAGCCCGACTGGCCGCCGCCGCACCGGCGCCGGCGACGCTGGCGTTGGCGCCGCCTCCGGCGGCGCCGCTAAATGACTCGGCGCGCGACCATCAAGCCACCGCCGACGGCGCCGCCGCGGCGGCGGCGGCGGCGGCGCTGGCGGGGCCGATGGCGGCCTTCTTAGCCACCTGCCGGCCCGCCGCCGTCACGCGCGCGCTGCAGCTGCTCAGCCGGCCGCTGTTCGACGCCAGCCGCTACGCCAATCTGCAGTTCGTGGCGCGCGGCGCGTTCGGCAACATCTACCGCGCCAGGATGGAGCCGCCGGCGACGGCGCCGCCGCCGACAGAGGCGGGCCCGGCGGCCGCGGTCGTCGCCGCAGGGACGCAGCAGGTGGTGATCAAGACGCTGCAGCTGCCGTCAACGGCGTTCGACGGCTGCGTTCTTGGCGACGTGTTTGGGGAGGTGTCCATCATGGAGCGCCTTCGAGGTGAGCATGGTTCCCGATGGCCTCTACGACAGCGTAAAAGCTTAAATACCGATAGATGCTTGAGGTTCCGTGCCGTGCCGTCAGCCTGCCGTGAGCTCGCGTTCTGCAGCCGCCGAGATCTCTGCCTCGCCCTGCACCCGCGCTGACCTGCGACTCTGTTTGCTGCCCGCGTCGTACCCGTACGGCAGGTCACGAGTGCATCTGCCAGCTGCTCGACTACGGCATGCACGAGGACGCGTACTGGCTAGTCATGCGCCGCTACCGCTGCTCGCTCGCCGAGTGGCGCGGCCGCCAGCGGCCCCTGGCCGAGCTGGCGGCGGCGCCGCCGGCTGACGGCAGCTCCGCCACCGCCGCCGAGGGCAGCGGCTCTGCCGCCGCCGCTGCTGCCGCCGCCTGCGTGTTCCTGACGGCACTAGGCCAGGTGGCGGAGGCGCTGGCGCTGCTGGCCTCCCACAACATCGTCCACTTCGACCTCAAGTGCGCCAACGTGCTCATCGAGCCGCTGCCTGGCGTCACCGACGGCCAGCTGTGGGCGCCCGCTGGCGCCGCCGCCGCGGCCACGCTCGCCGCCGTGCCCTTCCGCTGCGTGCTCGCGGACTTCGGCGAGGCGCGCGCCTACCGAAGCGCCGCCGAGGCCTTCACCGCGCGCAACCGCGGCACCGAAGTGTTCAAAAGCCCGGAGATGCTGCTGCTCAATGCGCGCTCCGGCCGCATGCCCGCTCCGGCCGCCGGCCTCCCGCCCACGCCGCCCCGCCCCGCCGCGTCGCCCTCCCGACCCACGTCGGCACTGCAGCAGTCGCCCTCCCGGCCGCGCTCCGCCGCCGCCGCCGAGCCGGCGCTGTCGCTCGCGGGCGCCGGCCTGGCGTCGGACGTGTGGTCGTTCGGCTGCCTGGCTTACGAGCTGCTGAGCGGCGTGGTGCTGTTTGGCGGCGACTACGCCTCGGTCACGCACCGGGTGGCCTTCGGCGGCGGCGAGCACCTGGTGCTGGCTGAGCCGGAGCGGGCGGCGCTGGCGGGGCTGCCGCAGCTGGTGGGGCTGGTGGAGTGGATCCTGGCCAGGGACCCCACGCGCCGGCCGCCGCTGGCCGCCATCCGGGAGCGCATTGCTGACGTGCGGGCACAGCTGGCAGAGGTGGCGACGGCGGCGCGAGATGTGGAGGCCGCGGCGCCGGCTGTGGGAAGCGCTGGGGAGGCCGTGGCGGCGAGCAGGCCTGGGGAGGTGGCGGCGGAGCCGTGAGGAGTTGGCTTACAGGTGGCGCCGCGAGGCGCCACGGACACGGCGCGACGGCGCGAATGGCAAGGTACGCAGGGCTGACGCAAGCTGGCGGCGCCTCCGTACGCGACGGACGGAGGACGCAAGGCAAACGGAAAGCATGAGGCTGCAAGGAGAGGAGGTGACGAGCAAGGGCCTCGAGACGGACGAGCTTGGACGTGACGCGGATGGGCGTTGAGGGGCTGCTGATGAGGCCACGCGCGTGGCGGGTCAGCGTTCCGTGACCTTGCATGGCACCGCCGCGAAGGCGGGCACAGGACGGGACACAGACGTGACGCAGGACACAAGGGAGGCGCTTGCGGGCTCCCTTGGGCTTGCTGCTGTTGGTGCCGACATGCCCGCCCCGTGGCGCGCATCCACCCCGTGCGGTGGGGCCTGTCAGCACCGAGAGCATCCATAGCCGGCCTCGTGCATGCGCATGTGCATATGCATCGATGGCCACGCTTAGCCGCGATGCGCGTGTGCGAGCGAGCACCGTCGTTTGCTTGGTGGGCTTGGGGGTGTGAGCAGCGGCGTGTGGTGCCACGGGGGGCCCCATGCTGCTGCAATGGTTAAAGACGGCGTGGGCCGGCCGTGCCGCTGCCGTACCGGCACCAACCAGCGGCTAAGTGGGCCGCGGGTTTGGTGCCTGGCCTTGGACGCGGGGGAAGCGGGTGCTGCCGGACGGCCATAGCGGCGGTGCTCGTCTGCACCCATGCCTGTGCTTCAGAGTAACTAGCGCGAGCCCCAGGCCAAACGTGACGGACGCAGTGGCACGGCGTGGCCTGGCGTGCCGAGACGTGACCTGGCGTGATATGACGAGGTTGCGCCAGAGGGCTGGCAACGTGGCGTGTCTTGGACGAACGAAACGACGCACGGGCGCGCTGCTGCCACGCTAAAGGCAGCAGCGCCGCTGCGAAACTAGTAAGGGCCGGTGCGCGCTGCTGCCGGCCCCTGGCCGCACGGACGCGTGCCCGTGCGCTGTGGTGGCCGTTTTGCGTTGGCTTGTGCGAGCCGCAGCGTTACAATAAGGTGGCACAAAGAGTTAGGTGGGGTTGCTGAGGTGGCGAGCATGCGTGCTGCTGGTGGTGTTGTGGTGGGCTGGGTAGGTGGGGCGGCGGCACGCAACGCTGCAGGTCGCCGCCTGGCGGCTGTTTGTGGATGGGCGGGGGTCACTCCGCGGTGTGCTGGTGGCAGGGGCTGCTGCTGTGGGGAGCCGGGCCGTGTAGTGCATCGGCTTCAGGTAATAAAGTCCAGCGGTTGGGGTTGCGTCGAGCGAGTGATGGTGCCGTGCAAGATCGGTTGAATAATTGGGTGCCAGGCGCCGACCCATGTGGCGGCGCGCTAATGCGGCGTCGCAGTGTATCATGTGCAACATCCGCCATTGCACGTGTCGGCTTATTTAAAGCTGGCGCCTGTGAGACACGGCTCTCGGCCTTCGGAGTGGTTGCATACTCTTGCTCTTACAGCGCCTGCATTGTCAGCGGCGCCCTACCTCGCAAGTGGGGCCCTAAACGGCGGCAGTGCATCAGCCCCTCACGCAAACAACGCCGCCGGCTGGCCTGCCACCGTCCGTCACACTTGTGCCTATGCCTACGGCGGGGACCTGCCGCAACGCCTTCGCCGTTCGCTCTGCTGCCGGCGGGCGTGCGGTGCACGCGTGCTACGTACGGTGCTAGTCCACTGGTGTGTGGGCGACGCCCAGGGCCCATCGCGGTACTGCGACAAGTATGACACAATGCCCCCATCGGAATGGAAAAAGGGGCGGCCGTAGCCTCACTCCGTACGTCCTCCATCTGGGGCGGCCGGCTGCAACCCGACCATCAAGGACCCCCCCGCCATTCAAGGACGCCCGCTAACCGGTCGGGCTGCTGAGCACCCGGGGTGCCAGAGCGGTTGTTGCAGGGTGGTCTCTGTTCCTCTCCTGGCATCCTTCTGGTTGTAATTGGAAACCCGACCATCGGGGCTTCTCCAGCTTAAGGCGTTGGAACGCAGACGCACACCAACCTCTCGCCATACGTGCCGGAAACTTGTAGGCCGGGGCAGGTGTTGTGGTGGCACGCATGCATGACTGGCACTGAGGTGGACCGCCACACGCGACAGCGGGCAGGCCAGAGGACGCCTGGCCAGGAGGGGAGGCCGCGCGGCTGGCTTGGGTTTCTCGGGGCGGGAGACCGTGCGGCTGGCTTGCCTAGCGACCGCCTTTCCATCCGCAGCCGGGAGGGAGCCGCCCCGTGAGGGCCGGCCCGTGCCGTTTGCCAACATGGCCAGCACCGCAGCCACTTTACGAGTAAAGGCCTTAGCTAGTAAGGGCATGCTGCAACCTTGAGTGCAAGGTGTATAGCTTGAAGACCTGTTTGCGCATATGTTGCTAGCTCGTTGTATCGTGGATGGGCTCGCAACGCACGTGCAAGTATGTCGAACAAGCCGTCGATCGATATCAGCGGTCCGTTGTGAAGTGATTAACACCATGGGGCAAGCAGAAGAAGCAAGCAGTCAAACACCTTACTTACGAAAGCAGACGCTCATGACCACAAAGCGAGAAGTACAAGTTGCACCGTTTCGCGCCATATCATATCGTTGTACAGGGGCAGGCCGCCCCAACGCGCGCGTTTGAGAGGGGTTGCGTTGGGCACCATCATCATGGCTAGGGGGCCTCCGTCGGGCGGGGGTCGGGCGTTCTTGGGACGTACGTACCTCGACGACACGCGATGGCATCCCCAAACACAAGGGCCCTTCATTGCAGCGCCAGCTGCGCACGTTACACAAGCCACTGCTACGTTCCAGTACGCAACAACTGTCGCGTACGCGACTTCTGCCAGTCTATGCGCGAACGTCACACTACTACTTGATTCGGCTGCTCTGCCAAGCGTATCCCGCGGCGAGCAGCGGCCGAGGTTCACTTCACGGGGCTTCTCGATATAGGCCGAGTGCATTGTTATCATTAGTGCCGGACGATGACGGCAGGCGCCTCCGCAACGGTGCTTACCGTTGTCGCCACGGCGATTGTAAGCGCACTCTGCACCAGAGGCCATAGCCTACCATGCGAGCAGCTTTGGGAAGATCGGCTGTGTTTCGGAGAACGGTGCGTTGCCGGTCGGAACCATTGATTGGCGCGCGACGGCCAGCCGGTTCCGTTTCCCGATCCCGAAAGACAACATCCGTTTCAGGGTTCTATGAGCTACTGATACACTGTGCTGAAACTACCAAGTCCGACGCAACGCAACACGTTTGGCCCCGAAGACAGGGTTCCTCCCTTGGCTCACCCGGCTCGCCCCTCCACTCCGTCCCCGCGTTGCACCCGCCACAGCGACGTCGACGCAGCACCGACAGCACCTGATGCCCTCGGACTCAGCCGCACGCTCCACCTCGTCTTCCATCCGCGCACAGCAGCGGCCGCCGCCAGGCCGCTGCTGGGGGCGGCGCTCGCGGCCGTGGGCGCCGAGGTGCTGTACACCACCGCAGGGCCGCACGACGCGCTGCTCGTGTACGGCAGGCCGGACGCCGTCCGGTCAGCAGCTCAGAGCCACGGCGCCCGAGTGGTGCGTGGGTGGGTTGCTCGGTGGGCTGGTGGTGGGGACTTGCATGTCTACTGGGATGAAAGCACGACCGCAAAGCGTTGGCACGTCTGTACGTACCGGTTCCTGCCTCAAACAGATCAGCAGCTCACGTCCTGCGCCTCGTCCTGCTGTGTGTCCAAAACTCCCTGCAGTTGACCTACCAGCAGCCCGCGGCGGCCGCGGCTGTCGCCGCCGACGCCCTGGCCCTGTTGCCCCGGCAAGCCAATGGCGCCACCGGCGGCGCCGAGCCCCAGCAGGCGCCGCTCTGCCTGGACCTCGCCACGTCCGAGGCCGTGTGCGCCGCCATCTGCCACCAGCAGCTACAGGGCAGCGCCCTGCCGCAGCCCCTGCTGGCGGCACATCCCGCTACTGCCCGATCGCGCCGGTCGCTGCTACAGTACGTAACGCCCAAGCTGGTCATCAGGGCGGACTGGACGGTCGATGAAGGTGAGGGGCCCGATGCGGCAGCGGGACGACGGGACCTGACGGGACGGATGGTCGCGTCTAATAAGTCGTGGCATTCGCGGCCTCTAGCTAGAGCAACGACGGGTAGCAGCTGCTGCTGGCAGAAGCTCCATGGGTGCGTGTGTGGGGGAGCCTGCCGCCAGCTAAACTGCTGCGCGCGACAAGCAAAGCTCACGCAAGCGACGCATGGGGCGCGTGCCGACCTTTGTTGTGCCGCCGCCGTTTGCATCCTGCCCCATCCACACTACCCACACCACCCAGTGCCAAGCTCAGCGCTATGGACTACCTGGGACCTGAACCTGTTTGTGGACTGGCAGTTCGAGGGCTTCCACATGGTCATGTACGCGCTGCCAACCGCCCGCGGCGCGGTCCACAGCGGCAACAACATCGACGCAGGTGCGCGGGTCGCAACCGCACGCGCACGAGCAGGCAGCATGATAGCTCGACAACAAGATAGCGCAACAGCAAGATAGCGCGACCGTGTGGCCCGGCCGTCGGCAGCGCATTCATGGTACGTAGGGCAGGAACGCGGCAGGAGTGAGGGTACCGCGTCGGGCAACCCAACCTAACCGTCGTGGCGGCTGCCTCCCCAACCGCCATCCAGCTAGCCGCAGCGCTCGCAGGGTGTCATCGCGCACAACCCGCGCCGGGTGCCGTGCACGCGCAGGGTACATCAAGAACAACGAGTGGGTGACATGGCAGGACAACCCGGATGACGCCACGTACAACATTGTGGGTGCGACCGACGCGCGCAGGCGCAGCTGTGGGTCTGGCGCGCCTCCATCGCGCCGCCCGTCCTAGCTGGCCGCTGCCTGAGTGCTCTTGGCCTGGCGCCAGACCCACAGCTGGCGGCTTGAGAATTTTGCGAAGTAGATTGTCCACCCTCCCTAGCATTGCAGCCCGCGTGCTGCTACTGCTGCCGTCGCCCCAACGGCGCATGCGCTCGGCGCGCACAGCTACCGCCGCCGGCACAGCCGCTGCCAGCTGCTGCCAGCTGCTGCTGCTCTTGAACGTCCCAGGCGCTGCCAGCTGCCGCTGCTGCTGTTGCAGTGGCATGGCCCGACGCTGAGGACCCGTGCCGTGCCGTGCAGCGCAGCGCGCTCGCTCGGCGGGCCACGCGACACGCGCCGCCAGTCGTTGCTCTGACGTCGGTGCCGACACTCAAAGTGCCACCCACGGGCCCCCGCGCCCGCCCGCAACCATTTTTTGCTTTCCCGCAGTGCGCGTACGTCAGTGAGACGGTGACGCAAACGGAGAGCTTCCATTTCAGGGTGACGCTCCGCGTGAGTAGCGCCGCACGTTGCAGCGACCACAGGGGGCGCCAGCGCCACAGCACCTGCACCAGCGCCAGCCCCATCCGTCAGCAAGCAAACCATCGCCTCCACCACCATCATAACACATCACTTCCGTGCGCTGCCGCGCCCACCACACCACCCCGCCCGCCCACGCAGGTGATCGTGGATGGCCGGGTCGCGATCGAGTCCTGGGCGCTGGTCGCGAGCGATGCTAAGATCCCCTTCTCGTGCACCGCAGCCCAGACCGGCCGCGGCTGGCTGGGGTCCCTCACGTGGCCGGCGACCATCCCGCCGGCCCCTCCCTCGCCCCCGTCGCCGCCCCCATCTCCGCCGCTGCCGCCTTCCCCGCCGCAGCCTCCATCGCCGCTGCCTCCGTCCCCTCCACCGCCGTCACCACCGCCCAGCCCCAAGCCACCACCCAAGCCCCCTCGGCCACCGCCGGCACCTCCACGGCCGCCACCCTCTCCCCCCAAGCCGCCGCCGTCCCCTCCCAGCCCCAAGCC
>BDDC01000249.1:40611-81726 GCA_001662425.1 Chlamydomonas sphaeroides | reverse complement strand
GTGATGTGATGTGATGTGATGTGATGTGATGTGATGTGATGTGATGTGATGTGATGTGATGTGATGTGCAACCGGCAGCGTCGTCGGATGTGCTGCCCGCCCCAGCGCGGCACGTGACGCTCCCCCCGCCCGCACCCCCGCCTCCTGCGGCCATCCTGCCCCCACTCCCGCAGGTGCCCCAAAAGGGCATCCACCTCATCAAGGCGGCGCTGTTCCGCACCGTGGAGAAGGGCGGCCAGTTTGTGCTGCTGGGCAGCGGCCACAGCGACCCGGTGTTCAAGGGCCTGGCGGAGGGCCAGTTCAAGGACCACCCCAACTGCAGGTGCGTTGCGCGGCGCGGCAAGCGAGCCCGGCAACCAAGCTTGGCTATCCCAGCTACCGTACATGGCTGTCCCAGCCCCATGTAGCGACTCGGCCAGGCCCAGCGGGGGCGATTGCGCCCCTCTGCTCCTCCCAACTTGGCCTCTCACCCTCTTGGCCCCCGTGCACAGGCTCAAGATCATGTACAGCGAGCGCCTGGCGCACATGATCTACGCCGCCGCAGACGTGGTGGTGGTGCCGTCCATGTTCGAGCCGTGCGGCCTGACGCAGATGATTGCGCTGCGCTACGGCGCCGTGCCCGTCGTGCGCAGGTGCGGCGGGCCGGGGCACCAAGCTCAGCGGCAAGGGCTGACGTTTCAGAGGCGCTGCGCCGCCCAACGCACAATGACCGACCAGGCTTGGCGCTTGCGCCCTCTTTTGCCCGCAGGACGGGCGGCCTGGCGGACACGGTGTTTGACCAGGACAACGCGCCCGCCGGCTCGGGCCCGCGCAACGGCTACGTGTTTGACGGCGCCGACGACGGCGCGCTGCACGGCGCGCTGGACCGCTGCCTGGCGCTCTACAGCCAGCAGCCGAGCCGCTGGGCGGCGCTGAGCCAGGACAACATGCGGCTGGACGTCAGGTGCGGGCGACACAGACACCGCACTAGCGCCCTTGAACATGCTGCTGATGCATGGGCCATGGCTGGATGATGATGGTGATGATGATGATGATGATGGTGATGATGGTGATGATGGTGATGATGATGCGTTATGCACTGTCAGATGCTGCGCTGTCAGCGTGGCTCTGTCGTACGGGTCCCAGGCGCCCTCTTTCGCTGACGGCCTGCTGCTCCCCCGCCGCCTGACCTGCCTGTGCTTCCGCAGCTGGGGCAAGTCGGCCAAGTCATACGTCGACGTCTACCGCGCCATCTCCTGCTAAGCGGGAGCCAGGGCGCGGGCATGGGCGTGGGCCAGGAGAGTTGGCGCAGTCCCGCCCATGGGTATGCAGACACCGCTGCAGGTCGTGACGAAGAGACCCTTACATTCGAAGATTCTTTCCCGCGTGTCGGTTGCCGCATATGCGGCCGGCCTGGTTGGAGGACGAGAACGCGGAGCCGCTGGCATGGCCGGCGCGGCGGCGTCACGCTGGATCGGCTCGCCGGCGCGACGCTGCCGAGCCCAAGCTGCCGCGCCGCGGCTTTGTACAAATAGCCCGAGGTCAACCCTGGCGCGACCCCAACAGCGCATCATGCCTGCAGTTTTGGCTACGGGCCCGGCGACGCACGCACACCATCAGTTTTACGCGACATGGGGCGCGGCGGCCGCTTGGGCAGTTTTGCATAGCTGTTGAGGCACCGCTGCAAGGTGCAGGGGGCTTACGGCGTGCTGCCCCGTACGCTATGTGTGGGGCGGGGTGAGACGAGAGAGTGGAGCTTTGGCGTGAGTTGTGCGGTGGCTGCGACGGAGGCGAAGCTTTGTGTGTATCGGGCGCCGCCTGAGCGCCGAGAGGAAGCCATGGGGGTATTGCGCGTATAACATGAGGCTGTCAACGAAAGGCTCCCTCGCGGCGGAGGGCTGGAGGCTCTCTGGAAGTGTGATGTGTGGCCGCATTGGTCGGGGTCTTGCTGGTGTGCGTGGAGGTGCCACGTTTTCTGGTGTGGGAGGGTGGCACGCTGTGATGATGCTCCCGCCCTATGGCGGTGACTAAGCCGAGATAAAGAGCAACGGTGGGGGTCCTGGAGCGCGACGCGGCAGCGAGGAAGCGAGCGCAGACGCTGCGGCGCTAAGTTACGCTGGCGAGGAGTGGGCTAGGAGCGATCCCTGGCTTGGGACCGATGCGGCGGGCCGCAAGTCCAGTAATGGAATGATGCTTTTTTCCATATCACCGTCAGCCCTGGCAGACGGATTGCGCCAGGCAGCAGCAAGAGATGCAGGTACGCTCACGCTCCTTCGTATGTCTTACAACTGCCAACACCTGCCGGCGTCGACATCCCCCCTCGATACTTCATCTAGAAAGCTGCCCCAACTCCCCGCGTCAGCTTACCCAACCATGCCCTTGCAGGCATAGGGTCTGCCATACAACTAAACAACTCAAAATGCCTGCCGCTGGGCACCTCTGGCCTGGCTTAGCCTGCGCCGACCTGGAGTAGCTCCAACACGTAACAGCATCTGATGCAGGAGCCGAGCAGCACGCCACAGCCAGCGCAGGTTGAAACCAAATGCAGCAACCCGTGAACGGCCGCATGAACCATGGTCCAAGCACTTCGCGACATCTACCAAGTACCACCGGCTCATGCTCGTAAGGGAGATGGAGCATGCAGCCGCGACAGGGCACCGCCACATAACGACACGACACAGGTTCGGGTTCAGGATGGAAGCGCTTCCCAGTACCACAGCTAGAGCAGGATTATGAAGGCAGCACATTCAGGCATCCGAGCGCGGTCTGCCAGATAGCCAACCCACTGCGCAAGCCCGCGCCTTAACATGCGACACTCACACAGCCTGCACACCCCGCCGCACCTACCCAGCTAGGGTTGGGCCCAGACACATTAAAACGGAGCGGATGTTAAGCAGACCGTGCTCGTCTCCGCATGGTCGGAGGGCAGAGAGCTGCAAAATGTGCGCCCGAAAAGCCACCAGGCCGAAGAGGCCGCGCCCGCGTGGCCCGTGCCGCGCCGGTGCGCCAGCAAACAAATAAAGCGCAGGCCGCAAGCACAGCTGCCAACTCGTGTGACCATGATACGAATGCGGTGCACCCTCAGAGCGCAGTCGCCTAGCATACAGGAGGGGGCCGTCCCGTGCTATCGACTCAAGGTGCACCAGTGACCACACCTGCCCACACCACCATTTCCGCGCAGCTCAACAAAATCTGAACCCACGCCGCGATTTCGTTTCGTACGTCGCAGTTTGCTGCGCCTCAGCAGCGAGACATCCACCGGCAAGACCCTGCAGAGCGACGCGGGGCTGCCACGACGCACACAATCCGCGACTGAACCCATCCTGGCTAGTTGCCATGCATGAAGCGCCATGCTGCCGTGCACGTGCGGCGAACCCCAGGCTACCGCTCCCGAACACCAAACCCACTACCTCACTGCCCTCCTTCCTGCAACCTAAGAATCCCTCCTCCCTATACCGACGACCCAGCTCACCAACCCCATAATCAGACCGAACGCTTGTCGCATCTGCATGCCTGCATATCTTGCATCGTTAAGCACAATGCTCGGCGTCTCCCGCCGTAACCAGCAAGCACTCATCCACCCTAACAAGCCTCGCCTGCCGCGCTGCGCGCTCGGCGCGCATTCGTGTGGTGTTGCTGCCGCGCTCCTACGCCGCAGCCACGGCAGCATTGCAACTCCAGGCGCGCAGCGCACCTGAGCCCAGCCTGAGCTACGAGCCGGGGGTCTAGCCCCGTCATGGCGGGCCCGCTCCCTTCGGCTCGGGGCTCGCTTACATGGGCAGCAGCAGGCCTGGGAAGCGGCTGTTCATGCGGACCTGCGGCCGGCGGCCCGACTCCAGCATCTCGCGGCCGGCCTTGACCTACAAGGATGGCAGGGAGCGCACAACGCTCAGCCAGGATGTGGTGATGTGAGGACTGAAACTAGCGCGCAGCCGTATGCCTGATCGCGTGTGCCGAAGGTGCTAGGCCGACCGAGCCGTCAGATAGTGGTGCATGAAGGTTGTCCCTCAGGGGTCGGGAAAACCCGTTGTGGATGTGTTATCTTCCCAGGCTCGGCGCGGCATGTGCAAGCAATGCGAGCGCGGGCGGCGGCACGCGGTTTCGAGTCAGAGTGGTGCATGAAAAGCGTCTCAGCACCGAGCCCGTGGGCCCGTCAGATAATGTATGGTGTGGTGTGTAGTCGCCGCGTCCAACGCCAGCGCCGTGACATCAATGGCGCTACATCAAAACTTGGTGCACCGCCTCGTCTGTTGGTCTGAAGACGCAGCAGGGACCGCTTGAGCCATCCCTTACCTAGCGACCAGCCTAAACGTGCAAGCGACCCACCTTGGCGACCAGGCGCATCTTGTCCATGGCCGTGATGCGGCAGCAGCCGCCGATGTCCAGCTCCGTCAGCACCGGCAGCCGCAGCAGCGCGCTGACCGCGTCGTGCGTCAGCGCCGTCGCGCCGCACAGCGACAGCTTCATGGGGCACATGTCTGGCGGGGCAAAGGACCAGGAGGCGAGGGGAGGGGGTGGGCCCACGGAGCGAGCTGCGCAGCGGGCTATTGCTTGGATCGAACACCGCACACTGGCGGGACACGCCAATGCAAACGCGTGACCTGCTCACCGACGAGCGTGCAACGTGATCCAGCGGCATCACAGCTAGGCTGGAGCGGTCGGGTACGCGTACCGGTGTTGTTGGGCTGGCACCAGCGAGTGCAGATACCGTCCACCAGCGCCTTCACGCCCTCGTTGTCAACATGGCTATAGCTGCTGCGGCTGAGCGTGGGCTGCTGCTTATAAACATAGCTGTCCAGGCGCAGGTCGGCCACGGGCAGCATGCCTGGGAGGGGCCGTAAGTGTGGGGCTTGGTGTTACCCGGAGGAGCGCAGGGCTCGACAGCACGGCGTGCAGGCCGTTTACAGATCTGTGTTGGCAGCTGTGCTGTGCAGTATCGAGCAAGGCGTGAAGCTCGCTTACCGATAACGCGCAGCTCGTCGGCCGTGAGCACGAAGTTGCGCACAATGAGCTCCAGCTGCTTGAGCTCCTTGATGCTCATGAGCGCCGTGAGCGCCTCGTCCAGGTCGCTCTTCTTGCCAACCAGGTAGCTCACGCGGGTGAGCGCCGGGCTGTGGAAGGAGGGGCAGCGCCGTGTCAGGCTAAGAGAGTGTGCGAGGGCAACGGGCCGCGATCTAGGGTGCGGGGGGCGACACGCACCAATGCAGCGCGGCGGCCTTGATGTTCACCGCTGGCCCGTCCAACTCAATGTCCGTAAGCTTCCCGAGCTTGGAGATGATGAGGCCGAAGCTCTCGTCGAGGCCGACGGTGCGCACAACGAGCTTCGTGAGGCACTTCATGCCCCATGCCGAGCTCGCTTGTTTGCAGGCAGCCCAGTTGAGCGCGGGCATGTTGGCGACGTGCGCCGTGGTGAGCTCGCTGCAGCCCTCCATCAGGGGCACGAGGAACTTGCCTGCGGGCGAGAGCGTAACAAACTGCGTTTGTCGCATGCGGGCATGGGAAAGGCGCAGCAGCGCACGACTCACCCGAGACGCGGTCAGCCTCCTCCGCCATGAAGCTCTGTAGCTGCGGCGCTGAGCGTACGAGCTTGCAGAGAGCCGTGTCTGTGACCTGCTTGGCGTTTTGGAGCTTCACCTTGGTGAGCCCGGGTCCCACGCGCTCGGCTACGGCCTGCACTAGGCGATCCGAGACAGCTTCGCCGGAGAAGCAGACCTCCGTGTAGCCTGCGAACGAGGAGAGGTTTAATAAGAGGCGCGGTAGCCCCTTCTTGGCGCAGTCACCCACCGATGAGGAGCTGAGCCGCCGCAAAGAAGACGCCCTCCTTCTGCACCGTGTTCAGTCGCCGGAACTTCTGAATGCTGGACTGGTTGCAGAAGGTGTTCTCCAGGACGTCGAAGCCGATGCACACGCCGGGGTTCACCTCCTTTGCAACGTTTCGCCACTGCTTGCACACGCCGCAAAAGGCAAGCAGGTGCACCAAAGCGTGCCCCGGGGGCTCGTTCTGGACGAGGTAGGTGGCAATGCTGCGCACTGCGGCGTCTGGGAGGTGCGCACCGCTCGAGCTTGAGCTCGTGCTCGCGACACCGCCGCCGTTGAGCCGCGCAAATGCATCTGCCATTTCCGAGAAAGTGCTCTCCCTGACCACGCTGCTGCTGGCGGCCTCAGGCGGAGGGGAAATGGAGCGAAACTTCATTATGTACTTTGGCAAATAGAGGTAGGTTGTCTAGTGATTGCTGCGCAGAGGTGGTGAAGTGTAAGGGGCTCTGGCGGGAACGGCGAAGGCTCTTGGTATGTTCAAGATTGCGTCCACCAATCCACGGCCACCCCCCGAAAACGAAACAGCTATTAATTATGGGTAGACCAGTTTATAAGCAAGCACTGCGTACGCCCACGAGCAAGGGGCTGCCTGTGCGTCAGACTTCAAACTGTGTGAGCTCTGTCGGCAACCACTCGTAGCGCCGTGCACGCAAGGCTGATACATACAAAAGACCAGCACACATTCGAAGCCACTTGCAGACAAGTTATGTGCGTTACCGTGTGAACAGCTCGTTGCCATGCCGACGCGTAAGCAGGAACCCTCTCACGCCTCCATAACACGTCATTTCGTGCACATATTAGCACCTAGGCGTCAGAAACGCCAGTAACTTGCCGCGTAAGCCGCGGCCGGCGGCTATCAGCCTTGCCAGCAATGTCAGGCCTCTCGACCCGGCAAGACACAGCCGCTGCGTCCTGGGTACAGAGGCCTTTCCATCATCCCAACATACCCTGTCAATTACACACATCCTGGCGCCAGAAACGGAAGAAACCCGTACCCGCTCCTTATAGCAGCACAACGGCCTCATCGTCGGACTCAGCCTCGCTGCCCTCGCCGTCCTCTTGCAAGTAGCCTGCCCGCCGCAGCCGCCCCACCAGCGACGGAGGCGCCGCCGCCTTCACCAAGACGCCCTCCTGCGGTCGCAGTGCAGCGGTGCGGCGCGCAGATCTGTCGCAAACACGCCCCTACATGCCAACCCGAGCCGTATGCCCCCTATCCTGTTTCCGCAGCCTCTTACTGCCCAATCCCAGCTCCACCCACCCTCAATGCCCTGTTGGGGGCGCGCTAGACCCGAAGACTGCGTGTGCAACCCCAGCCCCTATAAACCAGGGTTGCTGTGATGGACAACATCGCGCGCTTTGCATATGCACCGGGCCACTGGCCACACCCCCAGGACAGCGCCTCGCACTTAGCTTGTGCGCATTGCAGGAACATGACCTTTGGTTGAAAACCCCTGGCGCACTCACCTCTGTATACTCGAGGCTCTTGACCCTGCCGGCTGTGTGCATGTCGCTGAGCAGGTCGCCCGCCGCGTACGGCAGCAGCGCCGTGACCTGATTATCGCATACGGCGCAGTGCGTAGGGCCAGGGCGTAAGGGGCAGGACGTACGTAGGGCAGCGGATGCGCAGTCGCTGCTGAGACGGAAGGGCCAATGCGCACTTCCGGATTAAGCCGTCGTAGTCCCGGATGAACAGGTTCGCTCCCGGCCCTCACCTCCTGCATGGTCTTCTCCAGCTCCGTCCCTATGAGCTCGAGCAGCTCCTCGCAGCCTTCGGCCGTGCGGCCGCTGCGGCGGGTGGAGGCAGGCGGGGGCGTCAGCACGCGGCGCGCAAGCGTGCTAAAGCAGCGCACCCAGGACAGCCGCGGCACGGCCGCTGGCAGCGCCAGCGACGGTGCTTGCGCACGCCTGTGGATGGTGTGCTGGGTAGAGGCAGCTGTGCGCAGTGGTGGTTGTGGAGCTGGTGCTGGGATGCCAGGGGCCTGTGAACGATGCGGGCCCTGCCGCGAGCGGCGCACCTGATGCACACGGTGCGCTGGCGCTTGGCGGCGATGCGGCGGACCTCGTCCGGGTTGGCGCAGGCGTCGATCTTGTTCCAGGCGGTCACGATGGGGATGCCCTGGGACGGCAGGCAGACAGGCGGGCAAGCAGGCAAGCAGGCGTGGGTGTCATTACATGCCCCAGGACGGGCCACAGCCGGTAGACGGACAGGCAGGCAGGCATGTGTGGCATGTTCTTGAGGACCGGTGATGCCATTGGCGGCGCACACTGCGCGTGGCTCGCATCCCCATGCCGGTCGCCTTCCGGACTGCGCTGACGGATGGCCAGCAGCGTCCCCTACGTCACCCCGCAGCCCCCATCCTCGCCAGCCACCACCCCCAACCTCCTCCCTGGTCCACCGCCGGCCCCGCCCGCTCACCTCGATGCCCAGCTCCTGCAGCACCTGCGACGAGGGCAACAACAACAGAAACAACAGCGTCGTCAGCACGGCGGCCTCGCGCCAGTCAGCTCTGTGGCGAGCTTCCAGTTCCCAAGTCAACGAACTTCCAGCAGGCCGCACGCGCGCGTTCCGACCCCGCCACCCTGCCCTGACATAAGCCAAGCGCCAACCCGCAAGACGGCCTCGTCTCAGCCAGCTCGCTGTCGTTCCGCATCGCTGCCTGTGCATGTGCGCGTGCCCACTCCGCTGCCCCGCTGCCGCGCTCCAGCCCCCTGCCCTGCCGTGTCGCACGCGGCCGGCGACGCGCCTACATGACTGCCAGCGTGCCCACCCCGCTACCCCGCTGCCGCGCCCTGCCGTGTGTGCGCGCACCTGCATGACTGCCTCGTTCTGGGCGGCTGCTGCGGGGTGGCTGATGTCCACCACGTGCAGGATGATGGAGGCGTCCTGGATCTCCTCCAGCGTGGCGCTGCGGGAGGGAGGCGGGCGGAGGGCACAGGCGGGTCGGTCTGTAGTGGGGGAGAGGAGAGGCGGACAGTGCAAGGCTCCGGGGCAGGGCAGACATGCCACATCCCGCAGGGCCGAGGGCCGAGGGCCGAGGGGTTCGGTGGATGGCGGGCGCACGTGATGCCCGGGGCGCTCGACGGAACTGCCCCAGCCCTGGGCGGACGGGAGAGCTACGGGGGCTTACCGGAAGGCGGCGACCAGCTCGGTGGGCAGCTTCTGGATGAAGCCCACCGTGTCGGACAGCAGGATCTGGGTGAGAGGCGGGGCGCCGCAGGAGCAGCAGTGGCAACCTCGATAGCCTCTTTTGACTGCATCCACGAAGATATGGCGGCTGTCCGGCGCTGGTGCGTCGCCTTCCGCATGCTTTCAAGCTGCGCACCGCGGCAGGCTCCCGGCAACCTCCACTGCTGGAGCGCGGTAGCGCGCGCGCTCAAGCCCCGCGCCGCCAGCGCCAGCGCACCCTGCGCCCGCCCCAGCACCCGCCAGCTGGCGCACCTCCTTGTTGCCCTTGAGCCGCAGGCGGCGCGTGGTGGGGTCCAGCGTGGCGAACAGCTGGTCCTCCGCCAGCACCCCCGCGCCCGTGAGCGTGTTGAGCAGCGTGCTCTTGCCTGGGGGAGGGAGCCAGGGTTGGAGGAGGGAGGGGCGGCTGGAGCGCCGCTCCGACGGGCGCCCCCGGCACACTCATGTGCGCTTGCGGTGCCCGGTGCCGTCTCCCTTCAGGACCCATCCCCAACTGCCTTCTACCCATCCCCAACTGCCTTCTACCCATCCCAAACTGCCTTCTACCCATCCCAAACTGCCTTCTACCCATCCCCAACTGCCTTCTACCCCTCGCCTTCCAACCATCACCTTGCAGCTCCACCGATTGCCTTCGGAAACCCAGATGCCGTCCAAGCCCCCTCCCCCCACTGAAAGCCTGCAACCTGCACCCTCGCCTCGCCCCACTCCATACCCGCGCCACGTACCCGCGTTGGTGTAGCCGCAGATGCCCACCACGGGGATGGGGGTGGCCTGGCGTTTGTCGCGGTAGGCCCGGCGGTGGGTGCGCACCGCCTCCAGGTCCTTGCGCAGCGCGGCGGCGCGGTCGCGCAGCAGGCGCTTGTCGATCTCGATCTGCTTCTCACCCGCGCCCTTGACCTGCGGGTTCGCAGAGGCGGCGGGCACACACGGGGGACATGGGCGACGCGTACGGGGTGGTACACTTTTAGGGCCGGAAAAGTCGAACACACGGGGATGTGGGCGACGGAGGAGCGGGCCAGCGTCCTGCAAGCGAGGTGCGGCTGCGCAGTCGGTTGCCTGGGCCTCGGCGCCGGCTCAAGCGCCGCGAGCCGGCCCCTCTGCATCATGCCCTGTGTCCCCCACACCGCACCTGGCCCCCTCCTCCCACGCGGTCCAGATGCGTCCACATCTTGGTCAGCCGCGGCAGCTGGTACTCGGTCTGCGCCAGCTCCACCTGCGCCAGAGGGGAGGGCGAGGCGGACAGCGCTGCGACAGGTCAGCAGCAGGCGGGCCGCACCCGAGGGGCAGGGGCCGGACAGTACGCCAACAGCAGCATCAGGCCGCAGGGCGCTGCGGTACAGGGTGCGGAAGGCCAGCCGCGCCCGTGCAAAGCTACCCTGCACGCGCCAGCCGCCTGCCGCCGACCTCAACCGCCAGGGCGCCAACGCCCACCGGCCGACAGCCCCTCTGCCGCAACGCCGCCGCACGTGCAGCTGGCCTCCCTATCTCGGTCGACAGCATGCATGGCGTCTGTTGATCCAGTATAGTCGACCTATGGACAGCACGTGCAGTGCACGTAGACTGCGAGGGCTGTGCTGGCGAATCGCCGCACCTGCAGCTGGCCTTCGCGGGTGGCCGCGCGCTGGCTGAAGATGTCCAGGATTAGGGCCGTGCGGTCGCACACGCGCACGCTGCTGGGCAGGCCGTCGGGCCCCGTGCCGCCAAAGGCGCGCTCCAGGTTGCGCAGCTGGCCGGGCGACAGCTCGTCGTCAAAGATGACCGTGTCCACGTCCAGCGCCGCCACGGCGCGCGCCACCTCGGCCACCTGAGGCAGGGAGGCGGGGGAGAAGGTGTGCAACACCAGTGGCGAGAGGAGAGACGGGTCGTGCAAGGAATTGCCGGTGTGCAAGCACTCCATGCTGGCACCCTTGCAGCGTGTGCGCCTGCGCATGTCCACGCCGCATCCCTGCCGCTGCCCATGCTGCGCTGCTGCCGTGCGGGCGCCCTGCGCATGGCATTCGGGCAAGGCAGCAATGGCCTGGCGCCGCACCTTGCCGCTGCCGATATAGGTCGACATGTTGGGAGCCTCCAACATCTGAAAGGTGGAGCCCATGACCTGTGCGTGCGTGGGGAGAGCGCAGGAGTAGCAGCGGTGGCGGCGGGGACGTGTGTTGGGCAGGTGCGGGGCTTGGATCGCGGTCGCGCTGGCGGCCGCTCAGCTGTGGTGAGACCGCAACGCAGCAGTGGAGCCGTCAGCGGTAGTGTTGGTGTGGGCAGGGGCTGCTCAGCCCTGCGATGCCGACCAGCCTCCACAGCTCCTACCCACGCCGCCATCCTGCACCCCACCAGCGCCAGAATCCAAGCGGTGCACGACCCCGTCCCCACCCAGCCCCCTCACCCTAAGGCCTGCGGTCTCCGCCAGCCGCCCCAGTTCCTCCACGCTCTCGTGCACGTCGTACGCGTGCCGCCGCTGCTCGCCCTTGATAGCCGCGCCCACCAGGAACACGCGCTCCTGGTCGTCGGCCTGGCCGCTGGGAGGCTGAGCGAGTTGGGAAGGTTGCGGGGTGGGAGGGTATGTAAGGGGTGCGAGGTCGGTGAGGAAGGGTGCAGGGAGCTGGGCAAGGGCGGAGCGGCAGTGACGGGCAGTAGCGCAGGGTGCGGCGGCAGTGGCAGACAGATTGATCTATGTGCTAGGTGCGGATTCTGACGCGAGGCAACTGCAGTGGCGGCGGCGCACCGTGCCTTGCCCTCCTGGGCTGGGTTGCCGAGGGGCCGCCGCCTGCTGCTGTAGCAACGCCGCCTTGAAGGCCTCCGCCAGGGCGGCTTCTTCCGATATCTGAGCCCAGCATCGTACAGTCTGCGGGAACCGCGCAACGACGTGTTGTGCAAGGAACGGGAACGAGCCCGGGGCACTGCCGCAGGGGGCCATAAGGTGACACGTACCCTGCCTCGCGTAAGCGTCTCGAGCGCAGTTCCCCTCGACAACGCGACTCTTGCGGGGCTACTGGCAGGTATGCAAGGCGTGCACGGTGTACTGCGTGGCCGCTGCTGCGAGGCCGCTGGGCAATGCCGGCATCGTTGCAGCATGGTCGTTATTATGGCTCGTGCAGAGTCCGATGGATTCGCGACGACATATATAGGCTTGCGACGCAGAAGGACGTAGCTCTGGCTGTCTTTGAAGGCACGCGCTTCTTTCGCATGGGATGGCAAAGGCGTCCCGCGTTTTGCCATACCGTGTTGGCAGGACAACTGCCTGCACAGCTTGCCCAATACCACGCATCTGGACCAGACGTCTAGGCTAAAACTGTCGCTGGGCGTTGACCTCGACCTCCCTTGGCTCCCTAGCGCCGTTGAGGCAAGCAATCCTCCTGGCTTTCCTGTGGGAGGGCAGGGGCTTCATACCACCGCCTGCGCCAGCAAGGAGGCCGCGTATTCTCGGCCGGCAGCCCAGCATGCCGCCTGCAGGCCCGGTGCAGCACCGGGCCAAAATTTATGCAGACGTCTGCACCACAAAACCAACAGAATACTCGGACTACGAGCGGCTTGGCATCCAGTGGGGAGACCAGGACAACTATGAGGCAAGGATCTGCAGCGAGAAGCTGTCCGACGGACCGGCTTTGCTTGGGGACGGAGCTTTGCTCGGGTTAGGCGCCACAGCAGTCTCTGGGGCTGGCCAACAAGGACTCCCAGGCGCTGCGTGGTCGGGGGGTTCACGGGTGCCCCTGCAACGACACGAACACGCCACAAGGGGCAGACGTAGGGCCTAGCTCACGTCGCCTGCCTGCCCTCGGCTCCTGCCTCGCCTTCGCGTTGACCAGGTGGTCCGCAAGGTCGGCCGGGGCAAGTACAGCGAGGTCTTCGAGGGCATCAACGTCGTCACGGGCGCCAAATGCATCATCAAAATCCTCAAACCTGTGAAGAAGAAGAAGGTGGGGCAGCGGCGCTTAGCCCAGCGGCGCCTAGCCCACCAGCTGACCACTTACGTTCCTTTTGCCCGCCTCAGCTGGCTGCCGTGTCTGGGCGGTTTTTCATGCACCTGGCTGCCAGAGTCCTGGGGGCGGGCTCGCAGCACCGGCCACGACTGACGAGGCCCCGTCCCTGCAGCCCAGCCCGGCCGCCACCACGCCCCGCCGCGCTTCAAAAGCACCCAACTGTACCGCCCTGAGCAGGACACGCAGGCCTGGGCTCCCATGCTGCAGCAGCCGAGCGCCCGGCCGTGCCCCCTCTGCGCCGCAGATTCTACGCGAGGTCAAGATCCTGCAGAACCTTCAAGGAGGGCCCAACATCATCACGGTGCGCGCCGCAGTGCGGCTGTGGGGGCGAGAGCGTGCCTGGAACGGGTTGGTAAGACCCGGCGCACGGAGTCGCTGGGGGCCGTCATGTCGATTGGGTGCATTCTGCCGCGGGAGCTGGGCGCGGCTGTTGGCAGAACTGCTGCCCTTGGGGCACGGCCGATGCGCGCGGCCGCGGGCGGCAAGAGCCGGCGTGCCGTGTAGCGGCATCTAGCCTCGTCCACGCGTGCCCAACTCGCCATCCTCGCTGCGGTCGTCTGGCTGGCAGCTGGGCTGGGCGGAGGTGTGTTTGCCGGTACCAGTTATGCCGGATGGCGGTCTTGGAGACGTCCGCCAGCCGGCCTGCCATGGTTGGGACCAGCGCATTTGGTAACGCGGCATCAGACGGGCTTGTCGATGCGGTCTGTGCCGACCGGCCGCCTCTGCTGCTTTCCGGTGGCGCGGGCGGTCGGCGGGGGCATTCGTACCGTGTGCCGCCGGCCACAGCGCGCAAGGCGGGGTCCTTGCGGCACTGCGTTGCCAGCGCCACAGCAGCCTCGAGCGAGCAGGCGGGCGCGTCTGCCGCCGACGGTTTGGCTGCTGTGTGAGCGCACACTGTTTGCGCCGTCAGGGGCCGCAGCCGCTCCCAACATGTCCCACCCATCCTGTGCCCCTTCCCACCGCAGCTTTTAGACATCGTGAAGGACCCGCAGTCGCGGACACCCAGCCTCATCTTCGAGTGCGTGGAGAACACGGACTTCAAGGTGGGGACTGGGGAGGGGTGGGCCAGCGTGGGGTTGGGCGCCGGCAGCTGATGAAGGATGGGAACTCCACGTGGGGTCGGGTGGTTGGCCTGATTGGGCGGGATGCATGAGGTGAGGCTGATGTTGCGGCGACATGCTGAGAGGGGAATTGCGACTGCGTGGGAACCGGATATCGACGGCCTGGCCGGGGCGGCGTCGTGAGTCCGGGTGGGGTGGTAGTGCAGGTGGCGAAGGAGCGTGTAGGGCATCCGGACGGCCCAGTGACTGAGCCATGGAGGGCTGGCTACGCATGTCTTGGGTCAGGCAGGTCTGCGGCGATGGTCAGCTGAGGCCGGGGCGATCGCATGCCCTTGCTGGGCCGCGCGTCCTTGGTTCACCTTCACTCGTCAACCTCCCTCTCATTCCCCGCGCCCTACCTCCCCCCTTACCTTCCGCCCCAGGTGCTGTACCCCACGCTCACAGACCTGGACATCCGCTACTACATCCAGGAGCTGGTCAAGGCTCTGCACTTCTGCCACTCCATGGGCATCATGCACAGGTGGGCACCGCATGCGACCCCGAGGCCGGCGCCATGCCTGTGCTCGCACCACGCCCTCCGCGCTGCCGCAACGGGCATGCGCGCGCGATTGGGCCCTGGGGCTGGGCGTCGGTCGTCCCGTACCATACGTAGATTTCTGTCCTGCCCGTCAACTGCCTGTCCCAGCCCAACCGCTCATCCCTAACCCTCCTGCCCTGCTCTCCCCGCTCCCAGAGACGTCAAGCCGCACAACGTCATGATCGACCACGCCAAGCGCCAGCTGCGGCTCATAGACTGGGGCCTGGCGGAGTTTTACTTCCCGGAGCGGGAGTTCAACGTGCGCGTCGCCAGCCGCTACTTCAAGGTGCGGCGTGGCGGGGGCTTGGGAGTGGGGAGCAGGGACTCCTTGTGCGCCCTGGATGCTCTTAATGCCGGCAGGCCCAGTCGTAGCAAGGCGAGTGCAGGACAGGGGCCTACTGGATGGAGGGCGTTGTAGGCTGGCATGCTGGGTACCCCGCTGCCTGCCGACGCCCCTCCCCCTGTCCTTGCCCGCTCCTTCCCCCACACACATACACGGACCCTGTCCCCAGGGCCCCGAGCTGCTGGTGGACTACCAGCGGTACGACTACTCGCTGGACATGTGGTCGCTTGGCTGCATGCTGGCGGCCATCATCTTCAAGAAGGAGCCCTTTTTCTTCGGCCACGACAACTACGACCAGGCACGGCCCGGGGGGGGGCCCGCGCTGCTGGGGCGGGCTCGGGCCGTTCGCGCTGAGCAGGCGCCCCGCTTCTTGGGAGGGCCCGGCAGCCTGTGCTGCCTGAGCTGCATGCCGTGGTGGGGCCGCGCGGCCGCCGCCGCTGAGATGCCCCTGACCCTGTGTCGGACGCCACCCAATTCATGACAGCCAACTAGCTCGTGGCTCCCTCGGTACGGTCACCCATACCGCCCACAGCTGGTCAAGATTGCTCGGGTACTGGGCACCGACGACCTGTACGCGTACCTGGAGAAGGTGGGGCGCTGCTGGGCGGGTGGGCGGCTGGGGGCGGGGGCGAGGAGGACAAGAATGGCAGTAACGCGGGGAAACAGCAGGTGGCTGGCACGGTCAGGCGGGAGGCGAGGCCTGCCGGGAGGCCCACCATTCGGAGTCTGGCTAGAGCAGCATGCTCACCCTGCTGGCACATGCATACGCCTCAGGCCTCCGCCCTCCTCCCTGTAGCCGCGCTGCCGTACGAGGCGCAGTGCCAACCACTTGGGCCCTAGCCCCTCATGCTCACCGCGTCTCCTTTCCCACGCCCCTGGGCCCTGCCGCCCTTGGCAGTACGAGGTGGAGCTGGACCCGCAGCAGGAGGCGCTGCTGGGCACCCACAGCCGCAAGCCCTGGACCAAGTTCGTCAACGCCGACAACCAGCACCTGGCCTCGCCCGAGGCCATTGACTTCATCGACAAGCTGCTGCGCTACGACCACCAGGACCGCATCACCAGCCAGGACGCGCTGCAGCACCCCTACTTTGACCCCGTGCGCAACGCCGCGCCGGGGGCGGGCGGCAGCGCGTAAGTGCGCTGCGTGGGCGGGGCGTTGGGATGCCGGCGCCGAGCTGCGCTGGGCGGCAGCGCGCGAGCGCGCGGCGCCGCGGGCGGCGGTAGGCTGTGGGTGCAAGCAGGCAAGGAATTTGCAAGTGAAGCAAATAAGGAAGGAGGTAGGGGAGCGGTGGGCCTGCCGACGCGCGCTGCCGGCCTGCGCAGCAGGAGTGGTGTGTGCGAGGCAGGAGGCGCTGCGGGGGCTGGCTGCGGCGGGCCGCAGCCGCCCACGTATGGCCGCGACGGGTGAGGTGCCCAGCGGTGGCGGCGGCGGCAGCGCCGGCCGCTGAAACTTTCTTCTATGTGCGCCGGGCTGACGGCGGGGCCACTGAGGATGAACTGCTGGTGAGCGGCCGCGGGCTTCAGAGCCAGCGGGGAGCGTGTATGCGAGTGGCCGATGGAACGGACTCGGAATCCTGCTGCAGAGCGCCGGAGCTGGGTGTCGGGTGGACTCGCTGGCGCGGTGCCCTTGCGAACAGCAGCAAGGAGGGGGGGCTGGCGGCCGTGTGCCTGCCCGCGTGCCGCGCGGCACGGCGTTGCTAGCGTGGCCGCCTAGGCTTTGCATGTGTGTGGTTTTTTTGTGGAATAAGAATGTGTGTGGGTTGCGTGACCGTGCGGTGGTGGTTGTGCTTCGGCGGGCCGCGGTGCAAGGCAGTGCCACGAGTTGGTGGTTGCCGTTCGGGGTGTTGGCGCCACGCGGCAGCTGGGTATGTGGGCACGGGGCGTGTGCCGAGGGCGTGGCGGTTTGAAAAAGGACCGAGAGTTCGTCCACTACCGGCACCCAACGGACCCCGTGATGGGCGCCCATGGCCTTGCACAGCAGCGCTGTCTGCGTTGCTTGCCAAGAAAAGGGGGCAACAGAGTCGTAAGTTGGATTGCGGAAACCTCCCCCGCGCCTGCCGGGGCTTCACGGAGGAATAGATGGTCGATGCCGGGGCAATGGAGTGTGCCGCAGGCTTGGGCAACCGGCGGCCGGCCTGCAGTACGGATATATACGGCGCCATTGCTCATGGTCAAGGCTCGTATCTGAGGGTACCCAGGTCACCCAAGCCACACGACGTGTAGTCCATTTGGGACTGAAGTCACCCGGGCTGGGTGACCTCAGGCTGCCCAAGGCTAGCGAAGTCACCCGAAATGCTGATTTAGGCCGCAAGGCAAGGGGGGGGGGAGTCACCCACCCCGGGTGACTTCGCAGCGGGTAAGATACGGGCCCTGGCTCAGCGTGGCAGAGCCAGCCCATTACCAGAAAGCAGTTGCAACACACTTACATCGCTCCTCGGTCCAAGCATGGTCGCCACTCTCGCCACTCGCGTGCACCTCCCGGCCGAAGGGCTGTTCAACCCAAAGCCAGCGCCCACACCAACGCAGCCGCCACCACACAGCAGCAGTGCAACCTGACCAGACATACATTCACAATACTTCGTACCGGTATCCCGGCACGACATGCAGCCAGACGTACGGCGCCAGCGTCGCAGCCAGACGGCGCCAGTCATGCAACCGTGCCGCGGCGCCGACCAGTTTACACCCAAGACCCTCGCCGCACCGCAAGCGCGAGCCCGGCATCGTCAAGCGCGGCTCCCTGCCGCGTCAGCCGCCGCCACGGCTGCACCCTGCAGCCATGCAGTGCTGCCGGAGCCCGCAGGAGACCCAGCCGGAAACCATCCCAGCGTCGCAGCACGTCTTCAAACCATGCAGCCACACAGCCAGTGCTGCCCGAATGCGCGTCCCCCCAAGTGCTATGCATGCCCAACCCGTGCCTCCAACACGCCCGCTTTTGCCTCCATGGGCCTGCCTGCGCGTCCTTGCGTGTCCGAGTTGGGTGGCAGCGCGAGTCGCCCGACGGACCCCTTCAAGGCATATGGTGCCCAGAGCCGCAGCGGCAAGCGCGCCCACGTCTCAATCCGAGCGGTTGCCGCCTTCGTCGTCGCCCCCCAAGAGAGCCTCCATGAAGCCGCCGCCCTCCTCCTCCTCCCGCTCCTCCCGCTCCTCCTGCTCCTCCTCCTCTTCCTCCTCCTCCTCCTCGCTCTCCTCCTCCGAGCTGCTGTCCTCCTGTGGCCGCAAACCGGCAGCGGGCAAGCACATGCGCACGGTGAGGCCTTGCCCGTGGCTATACGGGCAGGCAGCGTTGCCCGCGCATGGCCGTACCACCGCTCATACGTCAGCGTGCATTGGCTCCCAGCCGAGCCGCCGGACACCTGGTGACGCCGAAGCCCCCATCGAGTCCCCCAGGCCGCACCTTCTTCTTCTTCTTCTGCGACGGATCCACGGGCACCATGCCGCTGATGCCGTACAGGCGGGGGTCCTCGCCCGCCGGCGGCGTGACCTGTGGGACGCAGCCGCACAGACACATCAGCACAGCGGTCAGCTCCACGCCTCGGTGCGCACATCCCGTTTCCCCCTTAGCGCAGCCCAAGCAACCAGCAGGCCAGCCCACGCGCTGTTACCGCGGTTGCAAAGCCCTTCGCGCAACCGCTCCTGCCTGCAATCCCGGCCCATGTTAGCAGCCACCCAATCGCGCCAGCACTCACCGTGACCTTCCAAGACGCGCCGCTGTGCCGGTGCAGCACGTTGAGGAAGCTGCCGCGCCCCTCGTCGTCGGTCGCAAAAATGCTCAGGTCCTTCGTCAAGTCAAACACCGCTTCAATCTTCGCGCCTCGCACAATGTACAGCGGCTTGTAGTTCTCCGTGCCGCCCGGCTGCGCGCCCGGCAGGCGCTCCATGATGTACGACCGGAAGTGCGTCTCGTGCGCCTCATCGTCGTACGCGGCGGCGTACAGCTGCCCGTACCTGCAGTAAGGCAGAAGGGGCCACGGCAAGACTCGTGAGAGAACGCCACGTGCCTCTCGCGGACCGCGGCTGACCGCGCCAGCGCAAACCCACATCGCCATCTTCACCCCACACCACGCTTGTCTTCGCCTGGCCATGCCCGGCGCGTGGCCAACAGGCCCTGCCCTCCAGCCGCCTAACCCCAACCACCTGACACGGCATCCTCCCTCCGAGACACCCACCTGGCCATGGCCGGCGCGCGTACGCCCCAGCCCCTACCTCCACACGCCCAACCGCAAAACCTTACGGATACCCCGAGCACCCAACTGCTGCCCCCGACCCCCTCCCTCCACACCTCCACAGACACCCACCTGGCCATGCCCGGCGCGTGGCCCAGGTCGGCGCACTGCCGCACCAGCGGGTCGTTGGCAATGGTCTCCGGCCAGTACGTCACCTGCAGCGCCGCCGGGTTGATGCGCCACCTGCGCGGGGCCGAGGGGGATGGCGTGGCACGGTCAGGCAGGCGCGGCACGGACGGCCCATGCGCCGATGTGCCAACATGCCAGCAACCACGCGACCGACTCGCGCGGTGCCCACCACCACAATCAGCCCCATGATTTGACGTGATCGGGACGCGGCTCCCCGCAAACTCACTCGTGCTTGCGCACGGCCTGGACGTCGAAGGGGTGTGCCGCCACCCAGGGCGACACCTTCTGGCCGCCAGACATGCCGCCGCGGCTGGCGTATTCGATCCACAGCTGGCCGCCCTCCATGAAGCAGCGCGCGCCCTCGCAGTTGGTCTGCGACGGGTCCTGGCCCGGCGGCGGCTCGCAGAAAAACGGCTTTACGCCGTGCGCCACCCACTTCTTCTTCTTCTTGCTGATCTGCGGCCGCACCAGGCGCACACGCAGGATGACTTTTGGTTGGGCGGAGCGCAAGGGGCGGCTGCCGCGCTCCAGCCGCTGGCCTGACGCTCCAGGCACGCCCCAGCTGGGGGCCAACCCCTGCACGCGCGATCCAGGTGAAGCACGCGCTCCGCCCAATCCCCAAGCCGCCGGCCGACGTTGGCGCGTGCGACGCTCACACGCCGCTGTCAAGAGCCGTGCGCTGTTCGGGCGGCGCGCTGCCTGAGCCTGAGCTGCGACCAGAGCCGACCCACCCCTGCCACCCCTGCCACCGCGCCCACCCACCTTGAACATCCAGCCCTCGCCCATGCTGGTCATGGCGCAGAAGTAGTCCTGCTTGCATCCAACGACCTGCGGACAGCATGAGGAAAACCATGGCGGCGCAACGCGCTCAGCGCTCAGCGCTCAGCGGCGCCTGTGTGACGCGGCGACGCCACGGCCCCTCCAGGCCCGCCACGGCGCCCATGGTGGTCGTCGCGGGCAGTGGCCTGTGCGACGGACGCCGCTCCGCGCAGCCTGCCGTGGTCCGCAGCTTGGGGCCCCGAGGTTAGGCGTTTGCCCACCTTGCTGTCGATGACCCACAGGGCCTCCATGTCCTTGGCGTTCGCCAGGCCGCAGCCTTTGTCCTTGATGCGGACCGGCTCCACGGTGCCGTCCGTGAGGCAGACCACCGACAGGCGCGGCTGGCCATCGCCCTTGTTGTCGTGGGCCGCGAGGTAATACCCTGAGGCGGGGGTATGCGGGTGTTGCTGCACTCCGCACGCTAGCTCAATCCGGCGTGCATCGCATGTGAGACGTGACGTGGCTTGTGGGGGTCGTGAAGGTGGCGCGAGACGCCTGACAACGGTGCGGGCCGTGGCAGGCGCGGATCTGCAAGGTCCACCCGTGCCACGCGCGGGGATCCCCTGGCGAGGCCGCTTACCGGGAATGTTGGAGCCGACCTCCTCCATCTTGGTCTTAGGGACTATGAGGCACCACTCCGAGTCGCCGTCGCGCGGCGGGGGGGAGTAGGTGGCCGCGGCCGTCGGCGCCGCTGCAGGGGCCTGAGGCAGCGGGGATAGTTCAGCTTTAGGGCACGCAGCGAGGACATAACGCAAGGCTACTCTGCATCGTCCGCATTGGCATGTTGCGCAGCTGCGGTTCATCCAGAACCCGCACACGAAGTGTGATGGCCATGCGAACAAAGTTGGTCGGTTCATCTGTTTAAGGCCCCTGGCTGCTCACCGAGGCATGGTTCTCGCTTGATGCTCCGCAGCCCACTGTCGAAGGGGATAGAGAAGCCCCAGTCGTCAGGCGGATGTGGGCGAAGCGGACTTTGCAAGCTGTGCAACCCGCCGTGCAAGCTTCGTTGCTGCAACCACACGCATAAGTGGTGATATGTGCGCAACCGCTTGTCCAGCCCGCGACCTACTGTTTACACGTCGATGCTTGCACGCCGCCAAACAAACTGAGCCCTGCTATCCCAGCAATCAATCCAGTCGCGTGCGAGAACTTGTGGAAAGCTTGCACGTGTACGTTGGCCGCTGGCCGGTGGACGGCCCTACACAGTTGAACGCTACGACGCTGAGCAAGTGCTCACGAACTTCGTGTACGATCAAGATATGGCTACGGTTGTGGGCGCTGTTGTGCTGCCGTGCGGTAGTGTGCCGACCGCGCTCTAAGTGCCAACGGCAATGGCCACGGCGCACACCTTTCGACACCCAACGGTTCGCTGTTCAACAGCTACGCGCTCGTCATGTTGCAGCACACCAAGGATTGCTGCTCAAGGGCCCTCCAAGTTTGCGTTGAGGTTCCCAAGTCGACGGGTCTGTTGAAGTCCCAGACAGTCGCGACACAAGCCGAGGCAGGCCGACCCCGGTCGCAAGGCGTGCAACTACACATGCACAGGCGAGTTATAAGGCTTGGAGGGGGCTGTCACTGCGACAGGTCCTGACAGGTCCCTGATCTTGTATGCGCATACCCTGGTTTCGCACGGCACGGTTCTACGCTTCACATCGTGCCAACCGATGTCCTTGATCGTTGCTGTGCCACCCATGCCACAATTATGACCATGCTGACCCTGTGCCCTTTCAAGTGACCTGGCTTGAAGGGGCCTCGCCCATTCCATCGAGAGCTTCCAGTTGCAGCTACCTGACAGCAGAACCCTGCGGCGGCTTTCCGGGTCTAGAGACAGACCGCGTTACAGGGCCCAACCAATATCTGCCCTAGAGGATGGGGCTTCAGTGGCCACGGCTGTCCCATTGATCCCTTCAGGTTGGGAGGGCTCGGCTGGCGGCTCCTGCAGGCGCCGCGGAATGACCCCGCCATCTTCCCCGGCTTCAATTGTCTCAATGAAGCCTGGCCGACACGCGCCGCACCGTTCGCCCATGAGCGGTACCATAGCGCCGAGCGACTCTGCTTGACCCGTGGCCGCGCACTGGGAGGCGTTCGGCCGCGTGTTGAGCATGCCGATGCCGGTACCTGCGGTCCACACACGCCACAACACTGCCTGCTGTGGTGATCCTGGTCCGAGAGCCAACCGCACTGCCAGGCGCACGACGGCAGCGTTGTTGTCTCTGTGCCGTGCGTCCCCAAGACGGCGCACACACTACGGTACGAGGGGCGCCGGCTCAACATGCGCTCTTGATAGGGCCAACGGCCTGATCAACCGTCGGGAGCGCTGCGGCGGTGTGTGGCCGTCGGGGGCGCAGGTGTGGCAGAGTTGGCGCAAGAGGAACCCTCATGCACGGCATGCCACAGGGGATGCGCACCCTCACGGAGGCACGACGTGCGTTTGGCCCCTGCCGGTATGCTGGAGCTCTGCACGGTGTCGCATGGGCCCCTGCCGCCTGGCACCGCGGCAGGTTCGCCGGTGGGTGGCTCGCCGCAGCAGCAGTGGCCCCGGTCTGGTTGGCGGCATCTCCGCCGGGGTTTCGGGGGAGGGACGTGTAACGAACCCGCTTCCTGACAGGATTAGGAATCGATGTTCGTTATACTCTTCCCACCTTGATGGAGACCATGACCAGGGTTCCGCCTGGGAGAGGCCCACATGGGCGGCGGATAAGTGGAGGTGCAGGACGCCACCAGGAGGCCCCCGGGCCGCCACGGCCCAATGTTGTCGTGAGCTCTTTCCCAGAGGACGGTATCGGGCATGGTTCTGCTTGAATCGGGGAGACTGAGATGAGGGCGGAACGGGACGGCACGGGGAGGCAGCGGAACGTGCCCGAGCGACCAAAGAAAGCGGGCTGGTCGGGGAGACATGAGTTGAGGGAGGCAGCAGCGGTTCGTGGACAAGGAGTTGAGCAGATGGGACAGCTGAAGACATCGCTGCTCAGTCGTCAGATTAGATATACATATTGCACCTGTTTCGCAAGAGCAACTCAAAGCCTGTCACGTCGAGTGTCGGCGCGCGCTTTTCGAAAGTTGTTCATGGCATAAACATGGTCATTCGCATGACCTGCAGCGACAACATGCTCACATGACTTGTGGTCGTGCTGTTGCGGCGACAACTACCGCCGACACGCTGCTGCTATAACATACACTTCCATCCGCAACCACCTCCTGTAGTCCAGGCGCCGAGGGGCCCCTGCAGCACGTAACGCATCCCACGATGCAGCTTAAGTGACCAGCGGACGGCGGCGAGGAGGCGGCCCGCAACGCACCATGCAGCGCGGCGCTAGGCCGCCCCCGCCGGGCAGGCCGCCCCCGCCCGGCAGAGCGCCCGGGCCGCGGTCCACCCCTCTCTCCGACGCCGGAAGTGCGCTGCAGCGCATTGCCGCGCAGCCGCTCGGCCGCGTGCCGCCGAACGCCCTGCAGCAAGTAGATGCCGCCGGTGCGCGCGCAGCCGGCGGCTTACGCGGTCTGGCGGTAGCATTGGAGCACGAGGCCACGGCCGCCGTGCAGGTCTTCTGGCGAGATGTGGTCACTGCGCACGGCTGGGCGATGCGCAGCCTCGCGCACCTGCTCTCGGGCGCGCATGATGCCGACATCACCCAGTCGCAGGCCGTGCTGCTCGTGACCTACCAGCTGCTGCCCACCCGGCAGCTCATCCTGCGCGATCCCAACGACGCGCGGCTGCGCAAGCGCCAGGAGCTCGCAGCCAGCATCGAGGCGGCGCTGCTACAGGGCGACTTCTTCGCCGCGGCCGCGCGCGTGCTTGCGGCGCTCGGCGCATTGGCGCCGCTCGGCGGGCAGCCCTACCACGCTCGCCAGGCTACAAAGTCGCTGTGCGCTATCGCTCCCGTGCTCGAAAACGTCGTCCGCTGTGTCGGGTGAGTCGCCTCTGTCGCCCCCCGTCACCTCCGCTGGCTTCCGTGGCCTCCTCAAGCCCGCCACAACTCTGTGCCATCGTGCCCCCGGCCTCCGCTGTCTTACTCCAAGCCCGTCTGGCCGCCTGGCCGTGCCCCACCCCCAGGCGCGTGACGACCTGCGTGCGCTTCCACGCGCCACTCTATGCGCAGATGTTGGCTGCGCTGGAGTCCAGGTGCAGCCCCCCGCTTGCCTCTCGCCACCAGCACCCCCACGCCCCTCCTGCCGTGACCGCAGCCCCTGGCGCGGCCCAGCCCCACCACCCTGCCCCAATCCCCACATTCCCTCGGGCTCGGAGCTTGCGCAGTGGTGGTTCCCACGTGTCAAACCTGATGTTCTGCTGCCTCCGTGCGCCTGCCGTGCCCCTCGCACAGCTACCTGCTGGAGTACGCGGCGGGCCCCCGACGTGCCTCGGCCCAAGCACCCTGTCCCGTTACCCATGCCCTGTACCGTTACCCATGCCCTGTACCGTTACATATGCCCTGTACCGTTACCCACGCCCTGTCCCGTTACCCACGCCCTGTCCCCGTGCCCCGCGCACAGCTGCCTGCTGGAGCACGCGGTGGGCGCTGTGCTGGCTCTGCGGCAGCGCGCTAACTTGCTGCTGCAGCCGGCAGCCCTGGCGGACGCGGGCGGGCCGCAGGCGATGGTGGCGCTGGCGGAGGCCAGCCACCTGCTGCAGGAGGCGGGCGAGGTGCGGAGGCGGTGGTTGAGCCCTGGCGGTGCCGGCGGTTGCCTTGTAGGGAGCCGTGGGGGGCCGAACGCAGGCCTGTGGCGCACAGCTGCAGGGGGGTCGCGAGGGACTGCGCATGGCGAGGCTCGTGCTGTTACGCCACGTCACGCAGCCAGGCACTGGTCAGGCGGGGCCGGGTGGTGTCTGCTGGTCGGGGTGATGCCCGGAAGTTATAACGCCGGGGGGGGGGTGCGCCGCTGCGAGCGGGCGCCGCAGCGGAGGCAGTCTCGCGCTTCGCTGGCGTCACGGCAGCCCTCGCGCCCCGCGCCCGACGCATGCCTCCTGGACCCGCCACCGAGCCCCACATCGAGAACCCTTGCACCATGCCTCCTGAGACCTGCGCCCTGTGGCCCCTATGACCCTTCCGCTTCCTGCCGCTGCGCCCCTCTGGCCCCTTGCCTGGTGCCCCGGCGCTTGGCCCCGCCATCGTGCATCCCACATTTACCTGTCACGCCGCCTGGCCCCTGTACCCCTGCCCCCTGTACCACACGTGCCCCTGCCGCCCACTCCCATCCCCTCGCCAGGTGCTCGGCCTCTCCGTCGTGCCCGACGTCGTGCCGCCGGGGGTGCCCATGGCCGCTCAGCGGCCGCGGCCCTTGGCCTTCGCCGCCGCCGACCTGCGCACCTCGGTGGCGCCGGCCGCCCTGCCCGCTGTGGAGGAGGCGCTCGCGCAGGTGCGTGCGGCGCGGCAGCGGTGGGGCCGAGCGGGGGCGGAGCAGCACGGATGGGTTAGGGCTCGGCTAGCAGCACGCGGCCTGTGGCAGGCCGGCGGCGGGTGCGTGTGTGCCCTGTCGCAGGGGCTCGCCGGGTTGAGGTTGCTGGGTGCGCGGCTGGGGCGGTGCGTGGGTGTCGTGACGCAGCGGGTCATCAGCTGCCGCCGCCTTGCCTTGCCGCCCGCGTGCTACCGCTCCCTCCCATGCTTTGCGCCCCGGCGCTCTACCGTCCCACGACCGCCGTGCTCTCGGCCCCGCAGGCGCGCCGGCTGCTGTCAGGCCCGCGGCTGCAGTTCTGGCTGGGGGCCGAGCTGGTGTCGGAGGTGCGCAAGGCCGGGGACAACCGCGGCCCGACGCACGGCCTGCCGGAGGCGCTCTTCTCCGGCCCCATCGAGGGCACGCGCCAGAAGACGGCCTTGCTGGAGGCCGCCAACGCCGTGCTGAGGCTCACCGTCGCCGGCCCCGGCCGCCGGCCGCACCTGCCGCCGCACGCGCCGCGCGGCGCGGCGCCGGCGGCGGAGCTCTTCCCCGGCCGGGCGCTGCCGCCGCCGCCGGCGCTGCTGTTCCCGGCGTGCCGCGTACACGACCTGCTGCGCGGCGTGGTGCGGAGCGCGCTGCTGCAGGCGCTGGTGGAGTGGGACACCAGCGGGCCGCTGTTGGAGCTGACGTTGCACCAGGCGCTGGAGCTGTCGCCGGTGGCGCTAGCGAGCAGGCTGCTGGATACCTGGAGCGTGGCGGTGCTCGCGCTCAACACCGCGCCGATGGAGTCCGACCACCTCGTCACCAACATCCTGCGCCTGGCCTCCTGCCTGCTGATGGTGCAGCTGCCGCCGGCCGCCGAGGCGGCCGTGTCGGCGCGTGGCGTGCTGGTGCCGACGGAACCGGCCGCCTGCCCGGCCGGCCTGCGCTGCGCGCTGGCGGCCGGCTTCGTGACGACGCTCGAGGCGCTGCTGGCACGCTTTATGGCGCTGGGGCCGATGGACATGTCGGGGCTGTTCCTGTTTGCGGTCAACGCGCTGCTGCGCGGCCCGGGCGTGTGGCCGGCGCTGTGTGCGCACGGCAAGCCGGGCGCCGTCCACTCGCTCATCTCTACGCTGCGCGACCTGGCGGTGATGCTCAGCACCACGCTGCCGCTGACGCAGCTCCACTCGTCCAGCCTGATTGGCAGCGTGCCGGCCTTCAGCAGCCAGGCCACCGTCGCCGCCGCGGCCTACCTTGCGGCGCTGCTGGAGCAGCTGCTCGTGGTTATGGCCCCCACACTGCCGGCGGAGCTCGCCGCCGCCGCCGACGAGGCCGACGGGGCCGGAGGCCCCGGCGGCGGCGGCGCCGCCGACCCGCTGCCGCTCAACAACTGCCTGGAGCCGCCGCCCACGGGCCGCATGGCCCTTGAGCACCTGGCCTGGGCTGGCGGCTGCCCTGCGCCGGGCAGCGCCGCAGCGTTCCAGCAGGTCGTGATGGCGGGCTACTCGGCGGCGCTGCTGCTGCCGACGGTGCTGCAGCGCGCCGCGCCGCCGCTGACGACCGAGGCCGGCGCGCAGGCCTTTGGCGCGGCCATGCGGTGGGGACTGCTGCTGGCTGCGCAGCAGCTGCTGCGGCCGGCGAGCGGCTGGCGCGACCTGCTGCTGGACGCCTTTGAGCCGCCCTGCTCCTCGCTGCTGCTCGAGAGCTGCGCCGGCCTGGCGTCGTACCGGGCCAGCCAGGTACGGCACGCATGCTGTACACGTACGTGTCGGTGGGCACCCGTCGTAGCTGCAGCCAAGCACCGGTAGGCGATACAGTGACGTAGCTTCTTTGCAACCCGACCCTGTCCGCCAGGGCTACCGGTACATGGTAACTGGCGCGCCAGAGTCACCCGACTGGACCGGCGGCACGCAGGAGGAGCGGCTGCGGCAGCGGCTCACGGCCGAGGCGCTGCCGGCCTGCCTGTGAGCGCTGCACTGATGCCCTGATGCCCCTGGCATCCCTGCACCAACGCGCCCTGGCCCCGTTCAACCCAACCCCTCGCGACACGAACCCCGCGCCCCAAGCAACCCTCGTCGCACCCCTACCGTCGCAGGGACCTGTTCGAGCTGCTTGTGGCGGTTGACCCCGCCCACATGTCGGTCCGCGTGTGGCTGCCGCCCCACTCAAATGAGCCCGCCGCGGTGGCGGCCGGGCAGCGGGGCCTCATGCCGCTGCTGCTGAGCCGCGGCCGCAGACAGCTTGTGGCTGTGTTGCAGGTGTGGGCTTTGGGGTTGCGTGGAACACCCCCTCGGTAGCCGAGCATTGCTGTGTTACACCTATATTGAAAGGGCTGTCGTGCACTTGTGTGTGGTTTCAGGAGGTGCCGATTCACAGGTGGCACTGTACCTGCAGGAGCTCGCCGGGCTACGTGGAGACCCCACACAGCCGTTCGTGGTGGAGCGCGATGGCCCGGCGCTGGCGGCGATGCGCGCCTCACTGCTGCGCCGCTGGGCCGCCGTCGCGGCGGCCGGGCCGCCGCTGCTGGCGCCCGAGGAGGGCGACGAGGCGGAGCACGACCGCTGCTTCTTCGACGGCTGCAAGGGCGGAGCCGGGGCGGGTGCGGCGAGGAGAGGGAGGGCGCTGCAGGCGTGCGGGCGGTGCAAGGTGGCCCTGTACTGCAGCCGGGAGTGCCAGGTTGCGCACTGGGGCCAGGGCCACAAGCAGGCATGCCCGCTGATGGCGCAGTGGCGGCGGTAGCGCGGACGGGCGGGGTTGCGGGGAGGCGTGGGCGTGGGCGTGGGCGTGGGCGTGGGCGTGGGCGTGGGCGTGGGCGTGGGCGTGGGCGTGGGCGTTGCAGCGCTCCGGCGGTCGGGCGGCACGGGGATGCCTGTCGCTGGTGGGCTAGCGACGCATGCAATTCAATTCCGTGACAAGACTTGCTATGGTTGGGTGCTGAGCCTAGATGGGGCCGCTCTCCTTCAGTCCAGTCAAATTTATGCGTGCGTGCGTGCGTGCGTGCGTGCGCGCGTGCGTGCATGCGTGCGTGCGATGAGGGGAGCGATGGCCGGGGGTCTGAGGCGGTCCCGTGGGGGGCAGTGCTTGCGTGCCCCCGCCCGCACCGACCTCGTGCGAGCACGGCACGCCGACTGGCGGCAGCCGCAGAGCCGCTACGGCGATGGCAGGAGGGGGTTTGCTTTGCTGCGCGGCATGTATGGCTGCGTGCGCTGCTGGCGGCTCAGGCAGCGTGCGCCGTGTGGTGCTCGCTGCGGCATGCGGCGCGTGTGTGGACGGACGGCCGGCCCGGGGGCTGCAGCTGCTCGTGTGGACGCGGCTCCTGGCTGGGGCCGGCTGCGCGGCGAGGGGGCGGGGGGGCGTGGTTCGTGTCCTGCCGCAGGGCTGGCTGCCTCCCGCGGCCGCTGCATCCCAGCGGGCGTGGAGCAGCGGTGCACGTGAGCGTTTGTGGCACCGGGGGCTGGGCGGGCGGCGGCTGAGGTGGAGGAGGGGAAGCTGTGGAGGGAGCCTGCGGGAGCTGATCGGTCTGTTGCTGCAACCCGCGTATCGAGCTGCGATGCATTCCCAGCCGAGCCAGGCGCACTACCGTTTGCAGTGCTTTGAAAGGACGCAGAGTGTTGCCGCTGCATGGGAGGAGGCGTAGCGTGGTCCCGGCGAACGTGGCCCCGATCTCCTAATACCGACCAGGGGCCGGCCCCCTGGGTCTTGCGTGCTCCCAAGCAAGCCGCCGGTCGTGCGCCGCACATGCCGTACTTACATGCATCGCGTTCACGTACGGTACGTCCACGCGACCGGGGTCCTCATCAATGCCAGCGCCCTGGGCAGCAGCTCGCACTCGCACTTGCCTGCCTGCCGGCCGGCAGAGGCAGCTCCTCTCCCCATGCAACACAGCCACCCACTCCTACACGCTACATACAGGCACTTGACCTTCCACACTCTCGCTCCTGGACACCGGCCTGCGGTGCCCGCCCTGGCTGGCCGTCACTCGGCCGCTACCGCGTACCGCCGCCGCCGCGCCGCCCCTGTCCCGCTCGCGGAGCACCCTCCAGATGCCTTGAAGGGGTGACCGCGATAGCCCGGTCAGAATCCCCGGACTGCCAGTAGCTTACTGGCGGTTGTCACAGGTACGCTTCAATGACTTACACGCTGGTTCTAAAGAAAAAGCCCCGTCAGCCAATCCGCGATGGCCCCGTTATCCTGGGCAGCAGGTCGGGCGTGTGGCGGTGCGAGGGGCATACGGGGCAAGGTGGCGGAACATGTGCACCAGCCAGCACTGAGCGACGTGGGGGATGGCAGGGTAGGGCGGCGACGACCAGGGAACGGTAGCTCAGTTGCTCAGTCCTGACCAGCTACTGGCGCCGCGCTAAGTCGCTGACCCGATGGCCCACTCGTCACCGAACCCAACACCAGTCGCGGGCCTCTGTGACGCTCACCAGGGTCGCCGGCGTGTGGTGCACCCACGCACATGCCACGTACCCAAGTCGCGTTTTCCCCTTCGTCCCCCAACCCAGACCCGGCGCGTGCGCGTCGGCCGGCCCAAGCGCGCGGACCTCGGGCAGCCAGCGCTGCGGCAGGAAGGCCTGAGGCTGCGGCCACAGCTAATGGCGGGGTCGCGCTGAACTGAGCCCATAGGTCCGTTGATGCCAGGAGGTGCCTCGTGGATTATGCCGTCGCCCATCAAGTCAGACAGGGTGAGATGCTCAGATCCCCCCCTTGAACTCTAGCATGAGACCGAACACCGTGAGACGGAACACGGAAGCAGGCGCTTACAGGGCATCAACGGGCGGGGGCAGAGCTGAGCTGAGTCGAGCCGGCCATCGTGCCACTTCATGAGCACCCTGCTTAGCGGTCATCGGCTGCGCCATCGCTCACACGTCCGGTCGCGACTGTGCGTGCAGCTCCTGCAGCGCGCTCGCCCGACACACGCGGGACTCACACATACTCTTTTTTATACGGTATGCAAACACACACGGTTGGGACCGCCATGCGGGCAAGCACGAGGCCTCACTCCCCCCTCCGCCACCCCGCCGGACACAGCCCTGGCTCCATGCACTTGCCACAAGCTCCTGCACCGCCGAGCATACATACCCCTTATCCTTCACCCGCATCCTTCCACGCAGGGCCTCACACAAGGCAAGGCGCCCCTGCAACGTCTTCGCACAGAGCGCGACGCTGCTGCCGTCACACCGCCTCGTGACCGCGTCATAGCTCCCGTCAACGGCACACCGCCGCGGCGTAACCCTGACGCACGCCAGCCCTTGTCCGCAATGCCAGCTATGGAAACAGAGACAAAGAGACAGAGGTCTTCCCAAGCAAGCAAGACAATCAGGTGCGGGAGTAGGATCAATCAACACCTGCCTGCGACCCGAAACAGCCACCAGTGCCAGCAGCCAGACTAGTTCAGGCGTTAAGAGAGAAGTAGAAACTAAAGACGTGCACGAAAAGAAAGACGCTAGGGGCTAACAAGGGCTAGAAAGACTGATCAATCAATCGTGCGATCGTTGTGACACGGCGCGCGCTACGTTGCCCCTGGCAACGCTATCAAAAGAGAGCACACACGCACAACGGTATTCGTTTGCCGCCACGGCGCAAACAAAAGCAACCCATACCACGCCAAACGTTGGTGCTTGCAATCTATCCCACCGGAGCCCATGCCATACTTCACACCCCAACGCACCCCGAAGCACGACCGACGTGTCACCAACCCTGGCCGTACCGCGCGGATCGTGTTATTTTCTGTTCCCTATCTTTGAACACCCCAACGCGTCCCCCGGAAGCACACGGCCCGCGTGTCCTCCCCGGCACACGCCCCGGTCACATGAATCAGACCCATTGGGTGGCCACACCAGGGGGTGGGGCCAAGCGCATCACTCGCATAACACATGGGCCTCTTTAGGACACGGCCGCACTCCATCCACAAGGTGCGGCACACGCTACTTGAAGCATGGCAGCGACCAACCAGCCGCAGCCCGGCACCCGCGCCGCGCCGCGCCGCGGCATGCCGTCGCACACGTTCACAACACGTAGACTGCCCTGCCCCTGCCACACACCCCCCACCGACAGAGCCACAGAGAGAGGGCCAGAGAGAGCGAGAGCCAGAGAGCACCATGCCGCGCCGCCGCCTCACACCGCCTCCGCGACGGTGTCGGCGTCCGAGCCGGTGCCTGAGCCACTTGGCACCGTCGACAGCGGCCGCCCGCCCGACTGGTGCGGGTGCGGCGGGGCCGACCTGGGGCCCTCGGGCGCCGCCGCCGAGGGCAGCGCGGACAGCCGCTCCCAGGGCCCGGCCAGCAGCGCCTCCACGCCCCCCGCCACCGCGGCCGCGTGCATGGCCTCGAGCTCGCGCAGCACGCCGCGCATGTCGGGCCTGATGCGTGAGGAGCACGTACGGCAGCATGGGAGGGTCATTGAGAGGGTTTGGGTTTTAGCACGTGCGGCGGCGGGGGATGGGTAGCAGTCGGCGCGAGGGCGGGGCGCGCTGCTTTTAGAAGGGGACGCGCACTACAGCAGCGGGGTGCAGTCGCTGGCTCCCGCGGCGGCCCCGCCACGCCTGCAGGCCAGCCGCACCTGTCGGCGGGGCGGTAGGCCATGCATCCCTCGAGCAGCGCCGCCAGGCGTGGAGGGCAGACCCGCGGGTCGGCGGGCGGCGCCAGGCGGCAGCGGTGCACGGCCACCCTGTAGATGATGGCCACATTGCTCTCGCCGCTCCAGGGGTGCTCCTGGGTGGGGTTGGCGGGCGGGGGAGGAGGCAGGGGGCGGCGAGATGGGCCTCGGGGGACGCGAGGTGGGGCTCGCGGCCGCGGCTGCGCACTGGGGGCCCACTGCGGTGCCGGCGCAGGGCTGCTTGCCGACAACCAACCCCGTCAGAAACCCCGGAGCCTGTGATTCGCACCTGTGTAAGCAGCTCCCACAGCAAGACGCCAAAGGAGTAGACCTGTGGTTGGGTGTGGGGGTTTGGGGTTGTGCAATCTGTCGGCCCAAACGGTCACGAGGCAGGGCGAGCGCATGTCGGCTTGTGCAGCCAAAGCGCCAACCACCCGCACACCACGGCTGTCACATCCTTGCTGCCGCCAACAACAGGAGTCGGGCAGCCGCACACCCACGTCGCATTTGGAGGACAGGCGGCCAATGGCGGGGTCAAAGCCCTGTGGCATCGTCGACAGGGGGGCGGCAGAAGAAGCTCAGCGCCTACTCCCATGCAACCAGCGCCCCCAACCTAGCTCCTCGGGGCCCGCCCTCACCCGTACCCATCGCCCCAACCCCACAACGGCGGCCCAGCAGCCCCACCCACCTCGGGCGCCAGGTACGCCACGCTGCCGGCGTCGGGCTGCTGTGTTGAGATGTAGGGCTTGAGGTGGTACCTGAGAGGCGACATGGGGGTGGGTGGGTTTGGCGGTGGGAACGGGCGAGGGGTGGATTGAGCAGGGCGCCAGGGGGTTGCGGCCACGGACGGCGTTGTGGGACCACAGCGAGGAGGGAACAAGGGGCTGGCCTAGGCGCCCGCCCTGCCAGTCTGGCCCCGCGGCCCTGACCCAGGTCCCCCGCCCACCTGGCGAGGCCGAAGCTGTGGCGCGCATGAGGGGGAGGGGAGCACGGCAGGGCGAGGGCAGGGGAGCGGGCCGTAAGTACCGCATGCATACATGGCAGCCGGTGCACACAAGCGGCCCTGTGAAGTTGAACCCATGCATGGGGAGGCGCGAGGAGGCGTGATGGGCGCCGCAGCGTGCAAGGCCACACAGCCGGGCCGAGGCAAGAGGCACGGCCAGAGTGCGCCCGCGACATCCCCCATCCCCCATCGCCCCTCCCGACTCACTCCGACAGCTTGGCGGTGCCTGCAGCCACGGCAGAGCGGAGCGGGGTACGGACAGGAGCGGGCAACGTCGTCGGGAGCCTTTCCACATGCCCCCGCCCTTGCCCAGCCCCACCACCACACAGCACCAGCACCACCAACGAATCCCATCCCATCCCGTCGACGGTGCGCACCCGTGGCGTCCAGCAGGATGTTGGCGGGCTTGAGGTCGCGGTGCACGATGGCGGGGTGCAGGTGGCTCAGCCCGCGCGCCACGTCGGCCGCGATGCGCAGCGCCTCGCCCAGCGGCAGCCGCCCGGGGTGGCCGTGGATGACCGAGTGCAGCGAGTGGCGGCACAGCTCCATGACCAGGAAGGGCCGCCCCGCGTGCGCGCAGCCGCCCAGCACGCGCACGATGTTCTGATGACAGGGGTGGGTGCCGGGGTGTGGTGTGCCGTGATGACAGGGGTGCGGGGGGTGCGCCGGGATGACAGGGTTGGGTGCGGGGGTGTGCCGGGGGCATGGGCCAAGAACGTGTCAGAGTCTGGGCCGGAGCTAGGTGCCTTGGGCCGACGGCTCCGCCCCTGCGCGACGCAAGGAGCCCGCGCTGACACGCGGCCCGGGCCCGGCTCCGCCCGTGCACCCGGCGCGCCACACCCACCCACCCGCCCATGCGAGCACCGCCCCCTGCCGCCCAAACCCCCCGTACCTGGTGCCGCAGGCTGGCCAGGATGGCGATCTCCTGCCGGAATGAGTCCACGTCGCGCGCCGCCAGACCGCCGGCGGCTGCCGTGCCGGGCCCTCCTCCCGGGCTGCCGCCGCGGCCGTGCCCCGGCAGCTGCAGGTGCAGGTGGTGCAGCACCTTGATGGCCACCGGCTGCCCGCGGTAGGAGCCGCGGTACACGGAGCCAAAGGCGCCGGCGCCCTGCGGCGGGGAGCGGTCGGGGAAGAGGTTGGGGCTGTGCAGGACAGGGCGCCAGGGGGCGGAGGGGAGGGGACGCGCCGCAGCACGGCGGCGAGGGCACGAGGGTGTGGGCAGGTGGGCCTTGGGAGGTGCCGCACCAGGAGGCTGTCGGTCTGGATCTTGAGATCCCGAGGGTTGATGTCCAGGTCGAGATCCGACGCCGGCGGCAGCGGCAGCGGCCCCGGCGGCGGCGGCGCCGCGGCCCGGGGCGCCCCGCCGCCTTCTCTGCCGTCGGCTGCTGCGGGCCCGCGCCGCGCCGACGGCGGCACCGCCGCCGGCAGCAACGCGTGCGGCGTTAGCGCCCTAGAGGCGGCCGACAACGTGCCGTCGGTGGCGCTGGATGACGTGTCGTCCGACGCGCGCGTGGAGAGCGCGGCGGCGGTGGTGCCAGTGCCCGAGGAGCTGCGCCCCTCGGCGTCCAGCCGCCGCTCCGTGCTGCCTGCCGACGCCGCCGACGCCGCCGCATCTGCCCGTGGCAGCGAGCTGCTGCGCCAGCGCTGCAGGCCGCCGCTGGGGCCGTCCGCGGCGCCGCCAGGCGCCTCTGATGCGCTGGCGGCGCCGCCGCCGCTCGCCAGCCGGGCGATGTTGAGCGCCAGCTGCACTGACAGTCGCTCCAGGGCTGCAGCTGCCGCAGGGCTGCTGCGCTGCCCACGCGCGGCGGCGGCTGCCGCCGCGGGGGAGGCCATGGCCGGCGCTGAAGGCGACGGCGGCGCGCCGCCGCCGCTGGTCGGCGGCGTCGCCAGGACGGCGCCGGCCAGCGGCGACTGGTTGAACAGGTCCATCAGCGTCAGCTCCTTGGGCTGCTGGAAGTACGGCGCCGCCGTGTGGTGCGCCCGCCGCTGCGGCGTGGCGTAGTGCGAGCCCGCGCCGGCGGCGCCGCTGGCAGCGGGCCCCTGGCGCGGCGACGTCAGCCGCGGCGTCTCGTCGGAGCCCGGCATCGGCGACGGCGACGGCGCCAGCGACGGCGGCCCCGCCACGCCGGCCGCCGCCAGCACGCCCGCCGCCGACGGCGCCGCCGAGGTGGCGGCGGAGAAGCACATGGCGGCGGCGGCGTCTCGGAAGACGTCCATGGCGGCTAGGTCGCCGCCGCCGCTGCCGCCGGGCTGCCGCCCCGCGGCGGCATGCTCCCGAGGCGACATGGAGGTCCGCACGATCGCTACCCCGTGGCCGGCGGCGAAGCTGGACAGCAGCTGGACAGGCCACTGCAACGGCGGGCCGTCGGGCAGCAGCGGCGGCCCCGCAGAGTCCCGGCTGGGCAGCATGGACAGGCCGGTGGTGGATGTCGACGGCGTCAGCGGCAGCGGCGGCTCGCCGCCGGCCTTGACGCCGCCGCTGACGGTGATCGTCAGGCCGCCGGCGCTGCCGCCGTCGTCGTGGCCCGAGCCGCAGCCGTCGTCGCCGAGCAGCATCCCGACGCAGCCGCCGCCGCCGGCGGGCGCCGCCGCCAGCTTGCGCGACAGCGGCGGCGGCGGCGGGCCTTGCAGCTCGCGGCGGCGGCGCACGAGCCGCACGGTAAAGATGCCGACGCCGATGGTGGCGGCGGCGGCGGCGACGGTCAGCGAGGCGATGGCGGCGACGCTGGCACTTGACAGGCCAGACCCTGCAGCGTGGGCCGACCGCGACGAGTTCAATGCAGCTGCGCCACAGCATGTACTACCCCCATGCAACGACGAAGCAGCAGCACTTGCATACTCCTATTCTATAAGCACGGCGACACAGCCACATCGCGCGCGGCGCTGCGTCGAGATGCCAGAGCCACAGAAACAGCGTGCGCTCACACTCACCGCCACTGTTGCCGGAAGGCCTCTCAATCGGTGCAGGCCCGCGGCCCGGCGGCGGCGGCGGCGGGGCGGCGGCGCCAATGTTGTCACCGCCGCTGCCATTGCCGCCGTTCTGTGGGTTGCCGCTGCCGTCAGGCTTGCCGTCTCCGGGGCCGTCTCGCCCCGGTGGCGGCGGCGGTGGTGGCGGTGGCGGCGGCGGCAGCACCGGCGGCGGCGGTGAGGGCGACGGCGGCGACGGCGGCGGCTGCGGGGCCGGCATGGACGGCTGCAGCGGCGCAACCACAACCGGCGGCGACGCCGGGTCGCGCGGCGGCGGCGACGGCGGCGGCGTGCCAGGCGGCGGCCCGGCGGGCGGCAGCGGCGGCGGCGGCGGCCGGCAGCACAGCAGCTGCCGCGAGATGACGCGCAGGCCCTGCCGTGACAGCCTGCCGCTGTAGTCGGACGGCAGCGACGAGTCGCACCCGTACGCGTCCTCGCGCTGCACGCCGCCTGTGACGGCCGCCAGTACGGCACGGACCTCCGTACCGCACGGCACCATGCCGATCGAGGCAAACACCTCGATGCTGCTCGCCAGCGCCGACTGCAGCCGCCGTATCGCGCGGTTGTACACGCGGGGGCCCCATTGCGCCGACACGATCGTGTACGGCTGGGATCCGGATCCATTGCCGGGCAGCGGCGCCACCGGGCCGTACCGCGGCCGCTTCGAACTGCCGTTGGCGCCGCCAGGCGCCGTCGAGTTCGTGTCGTTGCTCGCGCGGCAGTTGTACTTGCCGTTGACCAGGCCATACGGCAGCGCCAGCGTCTCGGCAGCTGCCAGCAGCTTGCCGCAGTGCAGCACAATGGGCTCGGCCATGACAAACAGAAGCAGCTGCGGCCCTTCGACCGGCGCCGCCGGCGGCGGCTTGCGCTTGACCGGCACCAGAGCCGGCGGGTACGACCCAGGCATCGGCCCCGGCATCGGCCGCCACGGCGGCAGCACCGGCGGCGGCCGCGGCGGCGCCACCCGCCGCGGTGGCTTGGGCGCCACCAGGCCGCCGGAGCCGCCGCAGCACAGCCCCTGCAGCGGGAAGGCCGTGGCAAGGCGCGGCGCGCCGCGGGTGGCGGCGGCGCCGCCAGCGCTGCCGTCGCCTGCGGCGATGGCAGGCGCCAGCTCGATCGTGCCGCCCTCGCAGCTAAAGGCGTAGATCGTCGGCTCGTCCTGCTTCTCCGTCAGCGTCGTCGCGAGCAGCTGCGAGCCGCAGGGCACGCCCGCGAGCGACAGGAACGAGTCCACGTCTGCGCCGCCGGGCTGGCCCAGGCCCCACACCGCCCGCTGCGCAACGTCAAGGCTGGGGAGCACCGCCGACAGCACGAAGGCCCGAGGGGCCTGCGGCGATGGCGGCGCGCCAGACGGCGCCGCCGAAAGCGCCGGCGGCGGCGGCGCGTTGGGCGGCGACGGCGGCATGACGGACAGGGCAGAGGCGGGCGGGTCGCCAGGGAGCTGCACATAGCAGAGCTGGTTACGGCTGAAGATGTCACCCGAGTCGAGGAGGTCTAGGAAGAGCTGTTCATGGTTGTAGAGTGGGTGTTGGGGAGCAAAGCAATGGGGAGCGTTGAGTAAAGTGAGAGGGGTGGACAGGAGACGGGCGGCAAGGCGAGTGGGCAAGGCGGTTGCGGTGTGTTCAACTCAGGGCCGAGATAGGGTACCGGTGTGTGGGGGCGGGGCCCCATTACCTGTTGGAGGTCTGAGCAGCCGGGGAGCGTTGTGATCCCGAGCAGCTGCATAATCGTCTCTGGGGTCTTGCTTGCCGCCATGGGCTGGGTGGGCGGCAGCAAGTTGGGCGTACCGAACGCCGGGGGGGGAGAGGGCGCGGGCATGCGCGGAGGCTGAATGCCGCCACCATCCTCAGCACCAAGCACCGTTGGAACCGCTGCCGCCGGTGCCTGCATGTGCATTTGAGGGAGAGGAGGCCGCGTGTAAGGGAGGCCGGGGATGCACGCGTGGCGTTGCTCAGCAAGTTCGTAACTGCACATGCGCGAGCAACAACAGCAAAACACAAGCGACGTTCGCCCCCCACAGGGAGCAAGACGCCAGGCCTGCTGATGCTGATATCCTGCTGCTGGCATTCAGCTGCAGCCAGCATCGCCCGTCCGCCTGTGTCGTCGCCACAATGGCTGTCGCTGCCTGACTCGCGAGCCAGGTCGACCAGCATTGGCAACGCTCGGCAAGCTAACTACATGTACTCCAAATTCCGCTGCTTGAAGCTGGTAGTATGCAGGTGCCTTGGCTGCGTCTGCACTGCAACTCACCGCGCAAAGCAGGAGTACCAGCAGCAACGCCGCAAGGCGCCGCTGCGCACGGTGCATCCCGGCCGAGCCGTGGGGTGGGTTGGCCTCGCAGGCCACTTGCAGGCTGCTACTGGGACACAGACATGCTTGGTCAGCGCTAAGTCCACTTGCAATCGAGAGCTTGAACTAATAGGCGAGGTTTGTCTGCAGCTGGGTAGTGCGTCTGCAGGCGTCGGGGCCAAGGGCAGTGTAAACTGTTTGCTACAGGGGTCGCAAGCCGCACTGGCTACTTTTCTTGTTGTTGCTAACAGATAAAAATATCGTCTACATGAAGGTGCAGGCCGAACTCCGTGTTGCCATCCGCCCGGCACCAGCTTGCGATGGTTCGCCCCATGCAGCCCCTTTGCGCAATAGCGCCAGTCGCGACAACTGGGGCTCCTCTTCGCAGCTGCTAACACACCGCAACCATGGGTGAGAACCGTTCTGCTCTGCTTTAGCGGCACCTACAGCCCTCGCGTGCCGGCGGCCGCCTCACCCCCATCTCGCCGCGCAGGCAAGGTCCACGGTTCCCTCGCCCGTGCCGGTAAGGTGCGCGGCCAGACGCCCAAGGTCCCCAAGCAGGAGAAGAAGAAGCGCCCGCGGGGCCGCGCCATGAAGCGCATGAAGTACAACCGCCGCTTCGTCAACGTCGGTGAGCATGCAGGCTGTGGCGAGTGGATGTGTTGCACTGGCGGCTGCTGTTTCGTCCCCCTGGTTGATGAGGGCCCTACAGCTGCTCTTGGCGCGGAGCGGGGCAGCGGGCGCGCTGCTGTGGCCGCGCAAAAGGAGGCTTCTCCACACCTCGCGGTTCTAGGAGGTCTTGCCGTCAACGAACAGTATCGGACGCTTGCTTGTTGACATGCAGCTCGCTCCCGTCGGCGGAGCTCGTTCTGGCGCGCCGGCCTCATCGCGGCGCGGACGCTTCTTTCGCAGCTAACACGTCCTGTTCTGTCGCTGCTCTGCCCTTGCAGTGGTGGGCTTCGGCAAGAAGCGCGGCCCGAACTCCAACCCCGCCTAAGCATTTTAGCTGTCGGGGGCTGAATCGAGCAGCCTCGGCGCAGCTCGAGGCGAGGGCCCGGTCCGGAGATGGAGGAGCATGCAGCCGGCTGGCTAAGCTGCAAGCATCGCCGGCCTTGAGCTGGCGATGGCGGCATGGTCGCTGGCGTGTGTGGAGCGGCAAGGCCTGCGAGGGCCGCCGGCAGCCACGGCTACGGCTGCCCCTGGAGGGAGTGTTGACAGCCGTAGCAGCAGCTGAGGAGGCAGGAGTAGTGGACGAGGCGTCGGGGTGGCCCCAGCCCCGCCCAGCGGGGTGGGCCCAAGCCCCGTGTGGGTGGGCCCAGCGCCGCAGGCCGGCCCCCTGCAGCAGTTGGCTGGCGCCCTTCGAGGGGTACCAACACTTGGTTGTAACGGCGCTACTGGAGCTGTGCCGTGTCGCGGCGTCCTTCTGGTGCTGTCCTAACGTGGGACGCCGCTCCCACCAGCGGCAGCACGCGACGCGGCAGCCCTGAGCCAGCCAGCCCATTGCAGCCGACAGCCAGCCCTGCTGCGGCATGCAGGAGGAGGACGGAGCAAGCAGCGACCAGGTAAGTCAATACCCCTGGGGCGAGCGCGTTGCTAGGCATGCTCATGCCTCAGCGATCATGCCTCGGGCGGTCGCGTGTGCCGGTCGTGGGCATCGCGCGCCTGTGCAGCATCAGCCCTGTGCAAGGTTCCGGCAGAGGCAGCAGCAGGCGTGTTAAGTGAAGTGCAGCCCGCTCGTTGCGCAGCGTGGCAGTGTCGGCGGCTCGCAGCGCCGCCCGGCATCATACTGCGCGCTGCGTATGTGCACCCCCGGTGATAGCCAGCTGGAAGTCAGCCCCCGCTGCTTGTGGTTAGCAGTGGCAGCAGCTGCCCGAATGGCAGGCAGCCCAGCGCGAAATTGGCAGCCTCGGCGTTGACAGCCCCAGAGGTGAGTTGGCCGCCGTGGTGTGTGCCGTGTGCGGCCCGTTGTCTGCGCAGGGTGGAGCGGTTAGGTGCCGCCGCAGTGCCCTGTGGCTTGTTGCATCGGGCGTGAGTATGGTGCTGTTAGCGGCAGCTGGCGGTGTGGTGGGTTGCGATGCGCGATGGTTATATGTTTGGTGTGGTGCGCTGTCTGTGCTAGCGGTACATGCTGCCCTGAGCTGAGCGTGCTTGTGACTTGAAACGGGGCCGCCGCTGATTGTGTTCCTTCGTATGTTCCTTTGTTGCATCGTTTGGGGGTGACCGTGTGTGCCGCAATCTATGGCTTGGACGGACCGGTTGCGGAGGGCTACATGCAGGCTTCTTGCTGCTTTGGCGTCAGATGGGTATGCCTGGTTCATTGCTCATGAGTGCAAGCAGGAGCTTTTGGGGGTGGAGGTGCACCCATGACCACAGTATGTGTCGCTTTCAACACTGTGCCGACTGGGACTTGTTGACCTCATAGTGCGATCCATACGATTGCAGCCCTGCGCAAGTGGCCTCCTGGCCCTGCGGGGTGCTCGTCCCGTACGTGCCCCTCTTCCCGTGCCGCTCAACTGCACGGTATAGACCCTCTCTCACTCTTCGTTCGTCAGCACCACACCCCAAGCTTCGGGATCCGGTGCAATGGCGGCATTAATTCGCATGGACCATCGCATCGACTTCATATCTGCAACGGCTTGAGGGCCGCATGTGTGCAACCGTGGCTACTAGGGGTAGTTCATGCGGTGCGGAACGCCGGAACGCGTGCTCGCGTTGTCAGCAATTGGCTCTGCCCTACAGCAAGCATAACGCCATGTCTCACTTGCAACAGCTGCGGTGAACATTTCCCCCCCCCCCCGGCCGGC